>PVKS010000841.1:0-87034 GCA_004027875.1 Aplodontia rufa | reverse complement strand
TGCTCATTTATAAGCCAATTTGGTACCATATTGAAAATACATATAACATACATGTACAAACACATAGGACAGGTGCGCACATACACACACACACACACACACAAACCAACAGGAAATAGATTTTAGAACCTTGCAATAATTGACCTTTTGAATAAAGATAGCAGTAAAAATCATTATTTTAAAAAATTTTAGTTAGATAAAATAAGACTGTTGAAAAATACCTGCAGGTGCACGAAACAGGTGAATTCACCGGCAAAACTGAGCCCAAGATCCAAAAAATGAAATGGCCACATCCATTCTAGTAAAAGATCATGCATACATCTTCAGTACCAGAATCAGAGTTAGTGTGGGCTTTGAAGGAATGAGAGCAGGCGAAATCCTCACGAAGTTGTTTTAAAAGAATAAAGGAAACCTATATGAGATCTTTCCAATCTCCTTTTTGTGTCCAAATGAAGAGAAAACTCCTTAGGAATTAACTTGGCTTTTCAACCCCTGGAGTTTAAAAGTAGCATTTTTCCTTTTTTTTTTTTTTTTTTTTTTTTTTTTTCCTCAAACCTGTTTAGGCCTTAGCTCATGTAATTTGCATTGTAAAAGATGGCTATCAAACAGATAATTAGTTGGTCTCTCCTTCCTTTTTACAAACAGCTAAGCTGCAAAATGATAGAATGAGGCTTTTTTAGGGCATTTTTGGGTTATGCAGGCTGATGGTGAACCTGGCATAACATGAGAATGAAGCTCCTGTCTGAATTAGTGGACATCCTTTAAAATTAAGAGCAGGGAGCCTTGCAACCTTTCAGCCATCGCTGTAGCCCCCAGGCTCCCATGGATACCATGAGGCGGGGCAGCTGCCCCAAGGGTCAGAGGCGGATGTGGTATGCAGCAAGCTCGGGAGAGAAGGTGAACCACCTTTAGCAGGCCATAGGGCCGAGCCAAAAAGAGAAAATGCCCCGAGGCGGAGGAGATCCCCAGATTGGGCTGTATCTAAACAAAGTTCCTGATTAGCTACTTTCCATAGTAAATATTGCCCTCCAAAAAGACAAGCCCTTGCTAGATTACCCCAATCTAAAGGAGTGAGGTTATAATTACCTATGGAGTCCAGAATGGAAAGAGTAAATGCTGCTTGTACTCCATAAGTCATAACCGCTTCTTTCAACTGTTTAACAAATCTTATATCGAGGGGCCGGTGGTATCTTTGCTGGTTTTGATCCTCCAATACCAGAAAGAAGGATCGAGACTCTACTTCATCCCAACGAGTACGGGCGGTTTTCCCAGCATAGCATGAGCAAGCGCCTCCACATGGCTCCAGATTATAAGCTGGTGGCGCAGATGGAGTTAAATGGAGCTGAGAAAACCGCTTCTCCAGAACCTCCCCAGACATCTCTGGTTCAGTATCACTTTCTGTCTCCGAGTCTGACTCATCTTTTTGAGGCTTGGCTTAATTCTTCTTTTATCTCTTCAAGAATCTGTGCAACCTCCCTAAGTTGTTTCCTCATATCGGAGAGCTTTGAATCCAAGCAGGAGCGTACTAAAGACCATATAGGCAAAGTCCCTATGGGGATAGAATTCTTTTTATTGTAACTCCTCTCCCAAATGTTCCCATTGAGGGATATTCAGGAGCCCCTCTTCCAAGAACCAGGGACAGCATTTCTCCACCATTTTGAGGAACGCTTGGGTGGTGGCCGTTTTTAGAGGTGTTCCATTCTTTTTTAACAGCTCCTTAAGAGGCCGTTCCATTCTGATCCATGATATTTCTGATCCCATTAACCTTAAGCCCTTCCAAGATAACTATCACAAAAATACACAGAAACCAAATACACAACAATACCACAAAGACTTACAACTTGACACAAATTCGACTACTAAAGGACGTCCGACACTGTCTTGCAGCCACTTGCTTAGTACCTCGGGAGGACTCTTCCGTTTAGTCCCTCAGGAGGACTCTTCCGTTTAGTCCCTCAGGAGGACTCTTCCGTTTAGTCCCTCAGGGAGACTCTTCTGTTTAGCCTCTCAGGGAGACTCTTCCGTTTAGTCTCTCAGGGAGACTCTTCCGTTTACCTCAAGGTCCCTACTCCTGTTCAAACAGGGTCCGCTAATTAAATTTCAACTTGCCATTAATACTTACAATTGGTTTTCACTTTCCCCGTATGGGCCACCAGTTTGCCGCGTTCGACTGGCGAAGCGGCAATGACGACACGCACACGCTTGTTGCTTGCTTGCGGAGATCTCTCGGGCGCTCTCTTTATTCAGGAAGTTGCACCATTTATATAGGGCAGGTAACCCAATCAGCAGGTTGTTGCTATGAGGAAGAAAACTGTGCTGCCGGCTCCTATTGGTTGTCTCTAGGTGGTCAGATATTGCAAGCATACGAACCAGGAACAGCACGAGGTCAGCTGACTTGGTTTGGCCAGCTGCCAGCCGCCATCTTAAAGCTGCCTGCGTGGCGTGGGCCCTCGGGTATCGCCTGCCACAATCTTTATAGGGGATACAACCCAACTCTTAGCACTGGTCCTGCCACCAATCAAAGCATCCGAGGGTCCTGGTGCATGTCCTTCTACATCTCAACAGTTAAACCAAGGCCCCTGCGTTCCTTGTTACCCCCCACCCCCGCCCTGACCAGACTCAAGAGCAGGATGCTGCAAACAGCCTAAGGAAAGCTGAAACTTTACTTAACCTTAAATCCCATTATAGAGCCCACATTTAATGTAACTTATACTTGCACTATAAAATTTTTCTATAAGTTGAAACATGACCTATAAATATCGGTACCCCCTGAAGCAATGTTTTAAAAAGAAATCAATTGGCCCTTTTCTTTTCTTTTCTTTTTTTTTTTTTTTTTTTACAGAACCCATTAGCCATAGCAGAGATAAAGGAAAAGCTTCAATGGACTGATTGAACTCCAGTGCCCACAGCATCGTTTCTAAAAGGCGGCCATTCCATACGGCTGAAATGCATTAGGTTATTATTATTGTATTATAGAAAGCCTCAGATCCAGAACGCGAAGCTTTCATCTAGTTTGTGCACTTGCGCCCCCTGCAGAAGGCCAGGCCTCTCAGATTGGTCCTGATGCTGCGCTCCAGATCACCACCACATCATGGGGCCTAAAAGGTTCCTTTGGTGCCAGATCTAAGACATGTCCCTCCTGAGAGCCCACACTCTGAGATAAGGTGCCTTCTCCATGTACGGGTCAGACCTGTGGCCCACCTAGGGTCCCTCCTCAACCTACCCCTGTCTGTGGCATCAGGAAAGGCTGAATCAGCCTAGGTTTACTCATATCTGAGGAGCACTACCATGGCATCGGCCGTACACGCCCCTGGGTTCCCCAGAGAAATGGTGATTGATAGCTAATATGCGTAAATGAGCCCAGGGTTTCCCCCATTCCCCTGCTCAGCACTGACCACTGCAGGCCAGATAGCCAAGGCAAGCCCTGTCCCTGCTCCCAAGCCAGCCTTTCCTAACCACCAAGACCCAGTCCTCCTTGCCGCTCCTCAGAGTCTCAGGTGATGCTGCCTCCAGATACTGCCACTCAGGGTTTGTGTCCCATCTGATCTACAAACTGTTCATTCTGGATAAAAACACAGCAATAACCAGGTCTGCTCTCTATATTTAAATCAACAGTGTTCAGGAATAAAAGATGAATTTTATGTGTGTGTGTGCAGTCTTGAGTTCACTTGGTTCTTGTGAGGAACAAGAGATATGAGCTAATACTTGCATTCAATTAGAATTAATTCCCCTCTCTTGTTCACATAGCTGTGCAGGGCTCAAGTGTTTCTCATCCTAAGGAGATAATAAGGTTTAATCTGTCCCCTCATCTACCTTCTGCAAGCACATTTAACAAATTAGCTCGGAACTCTTCCAAATGGAGTTTTGTGAAAGATCTGCTAAGGTAAACACGGTAGACCTTGAACACAGAGGAAACTGCCGGGGCAACAGTGGTGAGTTGCCAGCTACCCTGGCTTTCAGCTCAAGAGACATCAACTTTGAACTGAAATAATTATTAAAACCCTACAGGACGCTCTAATTCTGGGTGCTCTAATTCTGAGTGCTGGCTTCCCGGCAGGCATTGCTACCGTTCCTTTTTATTCATTTGTGTGATAATTGATTCAATGGCCACTTCCTGCCTGAGGCCCAGAGCCCCTGGAGGGCAGGGATCACGCCTAGATTTTGTGCTCAGGAAGTAGTTGGTGAACGAAAAGCTTATTGAGTGACAGACCCAAAGGCTGTGGGCAAGAGTGCGCCTTCCTGCTGGGCCGGGAGGGCCACCCGGACCCACGCGCCCGCTGTCTGGCCCTCTACCATGAGGACCCTCCTGAAGGCGCGGAAACAGGAGGGATGATTACGGGCCCTAGGGCCTGAGCCGACCCTCCCAGGGAGCCAGCCTGGCCCGGCCTAAACCTGGCCTCACCCCTCCTCCTGGGTCCCAAATCCGGACTCCATTGGGCGCAGAGATCTGCATCCAAGGCCCCAAACCCTGATGGTTCCACCGAAAGCGCAGCATCTAGGGCCGGGGCCCAATTGGCCCCGTCACAATCCAGTATCGGGCTCTGGGAACCTCCTCTAATCCTCCAGAACCTGAGCCACACCTGGACACCTTCCAAGTTCCCTCCCCAAGCCCCGACTTGGCCCCACCCCAAGCACCAGCTCCCGAAGTCCCACAGGACTTAGATCCGCCCATGCCTCCTGGGCCGAGTTCCCAGACTGTCCAAAGCCTCACCCTCGCCCTATTCCCAGCGTTTGGAATGGGAGCCCCGCCTCAAAATCCACTTCAAGCCCCGCCCCCGGGCCACAAAGTCCCGCCCATGGCCCCGCCCCCGGACAGAGCTTCCCCTAGCCACCCCCTGCTCCGCCCCTAGGCGCAACCGGGCCCCGCCTCTAGCCCCGCCTCCAGGGCGCGAGGTTCGTCTTTCTCAGCTCTTTCCCCGCCCCCGCAGCCTCCGTTCGGCTCTGATGGGCTTGGGCCCCGCTTCCGCCGGTCTCCCAGCAACTCAGGCCCCGCCTAGCCATGGCGCCGGAGGAAAGCGCCTCGGCCGCGAGCCTGCTACGGAGTTTCGAGCGCCGCTTCCTGGCTGCGCGCACGCTGCGTTCCTTCCCCTGGCAGGTGGGCGCGGGGCGCGGGGCGCGGGGCTTCTGCCGGCCCGGCGGCGGGGTGGAGCCGACCCGGTTCCTGGCCCCGCAGCCTTGCTGGCCACTCCACTGAGCGAAGGAAGGCGGATTCCTCCCAGCTCTCTTTGCAGTGCGCTTTCAGGGTCACAACGGTTCACGATCAGTTTCTTGATGTTTTAAGCTGTTTGTCACCTGGCCACTGGGAAACAGCAGCCCTGCCCTTTCGGAGGGGCGGGCGCCCTCGGCAGGAGCCACACTGTCCTGGGCGCGGGACCAGGTGGTAGAACTGCACCCACGGTGTCCTTTGCGATAGGGGGCAAGGGACTGCCAGGGCTCTGATGGGGAAAGAGACCAAGGGGCGGCCTCCCGCACCCTGGAACCTGCAGTTCTGGGCACTGACGAGCGGTACCTTCTGCCGACAGAGGGGCGTAATGGACCCTGCCTCGTGGATAATTCATGTGCAATGAGCTCACTGGGATGAGTCATTTTGGATACGTATCCTCCCAGGCTGCCCCATCTGATGGAGTGGTGGTTAGTCGCTTGTATTATTTCATCGACATTAACACATTTAGCACTCAGATCATTTCTGGTGGAGGAATATGTGCATTTTTTAACCCAAAATTGAAAGCCTAACAGCGTCCTGAGGTCCCCATTCAGCATGGAGTGTAATTGTTCCCATTGTGCTAAGTGCTTGCTTAGGTTCACCCACAACACGCATGCGTGCGGTGGGTCCATTAATGTCACTCAGTTTGAGCAGAGGTTTGATGAGGAAAGAACAATACAGTAGATGAGAAGCAGGCTAGAGATAATTGAACCCTTGCCCAGCCCCAGTGCACTGTGTGACCATGGGCAAGTGACTGCATCTCTGTGCCATAGTTTTTAGTTAGTAAAATGGGGGATATAATGATTCCAACCCCCTGGGGCTGTTGTAAGAATTACTTTTTATTTTTATTCAGTGGCCAAATGTTTTCAGAATGAGCCAAGGGTCAGTACACATTAGACATGAGGGCCTGCTAAGATGAGAGAGCTAGAGGATAACTAAGCAGATAATTAAAAAAAGCCAGGAGAATAGCCAGAAAACCAAAGGAACAGGGACGAGGATAACTGGGAGGAAGATTTGTCAAAGCAGGGGAGCCAGGGACGGCCTCCCAGAAAGGCAGCATTTGACCTGGGCCCTGAACTGGCCAGGGGCTATATAGGGTGTCAGGAACATCCTACGTGGGAAGAAGGAGCCTGCTGTGGCTAAAGACCAGCCAGCTGGCCAATGTGGCTGGGATGGACTGAACAGGGCTGGGGCAGTAGGAGATGAAGTGAGAGAAAGGGACCATGGCAGAGCCAGGATACAGAGGGCCTTTCAGGTCATGGTGAGGAACTCTGGAGGAGAGCAGTGGCTTGCCCTGTGTCACATACCAGCCAAGGCCATCTGCTAGGCCCAAGTCCCCAGTGAAAGAGGACAGCATGATTGGGCCTGGCATGTGTACATTCCAAATTTCCATTTTAACTCAATGTCAGGCCCCAGGCAAGCCCATCAAGCCCTGATGCCCTGGCTTACCAGCTCAGCTGTGAAGCTGCTCTGTGACCCAGGTGACCCAGCAGTCAGGGCTAATGGTAACCCAGTCTTCTGACAGTTCCTGTGATTCACCCAGGTGTGACCTGTGACATCTGTAGGTCAGGCTTCAGCCTCCCATGGCTTCCACTTCCAAGTGGCTCCTGGTCCCTGGGGAGAGATCACTTAGCATTTTGCCAGCATGTTCTATTGCATGTCTAATGTTCCTGAGAAGGTGCCCTTGAGATTTCTCTTTTCCCTCCAAATAGAGCCTGGAAGAGAAACTAAGGGAGTCATCAGATTCAGAGCTGCTGCTGGAGATTTTGCAGAAGGTAAGAACCCCAGGGTCACTGGGACACTTAACCTGTCAGAAGAGCGGCAGGCGCTGGTGTATCTTTAAACATACCCACAGTCAACCAACAAAACCCTCCAACTGTACTACCTGTGGGTGGCGCCCGCTCCTTTGTTTTCTTCAATGGAGACATCAGAATATACAAAAATCTGCATGAGAGGAGGGAAGCTGGGGAATATTTTTAAAGCATCCGCAGTGAAAACACAGATGACAGTGCAGGGACAGCAAGCGTTAGCTGCCCAGACTTTCTTCTTTGCATTTAAGACAAAATAAAGAGGCACGTCCTGCCCACTCATGTCTGCCTTGTACATGTGCAGGGCCCCTTCTTTGCGGAGGTAGGGTTTGAGCTCTGAAGAGCATCTCCTCACAGGGTGGAGGCAAGACCACCGCCCAGCTTCACCCTGACCCTGGCCATGTGGGGCAAGGGCAGGTCACATGACTTCTCAGGTCATGAGGCTTCTCAAAGTTACAGTGTCCCACCCCTCAAGGACATGCACCTGGAGCATGTGTTCTGCATGCAGTTTAGGGGAGACACAGATGCTTGCCCCAACTACCAAGCCCATCCAAGGAGCCCAGGTCAGGAATTCCTGCGCTAAGGGTGAAAGTGGGAAAGAAGCAGCTGGGGTGGGGAGACTTTGAGGGCAGTGCAGTGGTCGGGGCTGTGAGCACAGAATATCAAAAGTTGTGTGCTGGAGCTGGAGCGGTGGCTCAGCAGTTTTGGCGCTTGCCTGGCAAGCACAAGGACCCGGGTTCAAACCCCAGCACCACGTACACAACTGAGTGTTGGAGCAACTAAGGCCATGTGAAAAACTAAATAAAGTTGTTTCTCTCTTTCTCTGTCTCTCTCACTGTCCCTCTCTCTTTAAAAAAAAAAAAAGTTGTGTGCTGTCTTGCAGCCTGCTGGTGTCCACATGGCATCATACCTGTAGGCAGTAGCATATAAACAAGGAGCTACTCTAAAAACCTGTGGGGTGGGGCTGGAGCAGTGGCTCAGTGGTAATAGCGCTTGCCTGGCATGCAAGAGGACGTGGGTTCAAACCCCAGCACCACATACAAAATGAAGTCAGAGCAACGAAAGCCACAGGAAAAACTAAATAAAATTAATTCTCCCTTTCGCTCTCACTGTCCCTCTTTCTTTAAAAAAAAATAAAAAAATTATGGGGCTGGGATGTAGCTCAGGGGTTGAGCATTTGCCTAGCATGTGTGAGGCCCTGGGCTCGCTTCCCAGCAGAGCAAAGGAAGAAACCTTGCACCATACTGTGTGTCCATTAAGTCCTAACGTGGGCCACCTAGCAAGCCCTGAGGACTATGTGTGCCTGAGAAAATCTGCATCCCTTGTAGCAGGCATCCCGCCTCCCTGTCTCCCTCTAGGCCCACTTCCTCTCCTACCTCTCCATGCTGCAGTTGCTCCAGCCTCCTTTCCACAAGGCCAGGCTGGGGCAGCTCCCTGCTCTTGCCCTATCAAGGCTGTCTCTGAGGCATGAACCCTCCTGTCCCACCCAGTCCCAGGCACAGCACTGGCTGCTTCCCTGCTTCTTGGCCTGGGACCCTCCCTCTAGGAGCATTGGTGCCCAGCGGGCCTGGTTCTCACCTTTTCCATGAGCCAGAGAATCTGATGACTGTCCTCACTTGAGTCCAGGAGAGAGAGCTGGTCTGTGTGCCTGTGTCCTGCCCAGTGTTAGAAACTCCTCGCTATGGCTGGGGTGGAGACATTTTTAGGAAAGAGCTTAAATCTTACCGCACAATCTTGCAGATGCATGGCGCACATCTGGTCGTAACCCTGAGACCCTGCACATCTTTGTCAAGGCATTGTGTAACCGGGTTCACCCCCACCCCAGTGGTTGAAACTCATAGGGCACTTAAGA
The DNA here is from genome assembly GCA_004027875.1 of Aplodontia rufa. Classification (NCBI taxonomy): domain Eukaryota; kingdom Metazoa; phylum Chordata; class Mammalia; order Rodentia; family Aplodontiidae; genus Aplodontia; species Aplodontia rufa. Next base: position 78,171 of record PVKS010000841.1, on the reverse strand, counting down.
CAGGGTCTCTCCAACAACTAACCTTTTTTTCTTTTTTCATAGACAGTGAAACACCCAGTGTGTGTGAGGCACCCGCCGTCAGTGAAGTACACCCAGTGCTTTCTCTCAGAGCTCATCAAAAAGGTCAATAGTGGGCAGTGTCTACCTGTAGCCAGACCACAAGTGGGACTGGCTGGCTCTCCAGAGGGGGCTTTTGTCCTCCCCAGCCCTTAGCCGGCTCTTCATACCCCTGCATAGCAGGGGCCTTGCTGTGCAGTGGGCTCTGGGCAGCAGCTACCTCTCCTCAGCCCCACCCCCAACAGGCAGTTTTCATTCCTGCGGGGCAGCCCTGGCCCTAAGTACTAGAAGTCCCCTCCCGCCAGCCTGGCAGGCTCTGACTGCCCTGCCCTTGCCAGCCCTGGGTGGTCCCTGTCCCTGCGGGAAGCTGTAGCTCTTGCAGTGCCTTGAGAGCTGTTCCTAGCTGGCACAGGATGCAGCTAAGGATGAGCCCACCCCGCTGGGCAGACGGCAGAGAGGCAGTTCCTCGTGGCAGTGGTGCTTGGCACACCGACGATCCTTGCTTCTCTGTTACCGGCCCAGCCCCTGGGCCTCACCAACACGGTGCTTCTGGTGTCCTCACGCCACCAGAAGTGTGGTCACCTGACGAACACTGCCATGACCCATGAAGCAGCTTGAAGTCAGCCCCTGCCCTGGAGCCAGGGCTCGTGTCCCATCGTCTCCACATACTAATGGCAGAGCTCCTGCACGGTCAGTGCGAGCTGCCTTCCCAGACTGCGCCAGCCTCACCCTCTCTTTGAGGTGCCCCCAGGGCCCCACAGGGAGGGGAATTCTTTCTGTGCCAGGTGTCCTCTATTAAGTTTTTCTATCCCCGATCTCCCTTCTAACTTTGGTGAAAATCATCCAGCACAGCTACAGGTCAGAGGCACTAACAAGCAGATTCTCGGTGTTTCTACGGATCAGCCTGATCCTCTGAGCTGATCTGTCACTCTGTCCCCTGCAGCACGAGGCTGTCCACACAGAGCCTTTGGATGAGCTGTACGAAGCGTTGGCAGAGGTCCTAACTGCGGAGGAGCCCACCCAGTGCCACCGGAGCTACGTGCTGGTAGGAGACTTGGGCGGGGTGTGAAAGGGGCTCAGCAGCCTCGCCTGGGCTCGCATCCAGGCTTCTCAGTTCCGCAGCCACAATCTCAACCTGGTCCGTAAACCAAGAACTCCGACAAACAGCAGAACCCCGTCTAGTGGGTCCCTGGTGTCCAGTTCTCAACTCAGCAGCAGCCAGAGGACCTCCTGGGTTGCTCGTTGGCTTGCGTTGAGCTGTTGTTATTAAACGAGGCGCAGCTACAGAAAAGCTCACAAAGGAAATGCACGGCTCAGTGAGTCGCCACAAGACCGGGCTGCTGCCAGGTCTCTGGGGTGGGCAGAGACCTGGCAGCAGCCCACAAGCCTCCACCTGGGTCCTCCCAGCTCAGCACGAGTAGCTGCCATATCCCTGAGGCTCCCTGTGGCCTCCTCGCTCCCTTGTGCCCCAGACACCAGCACTTAGTCCAGCTCAGCTGGGCACAACCAGGCCTCCCTTCATCTTAGTCTCCCTCCCGCAGTTTATCCTGGCCGTGCCTGCTGAGTGGCCCTGTCGGTCAGAGCTGGATCTTGGAGCACTCGTGGGGCCGCGCCACCTGTCCCTCCGTGTTTCTTGCACGTTGGCTTCTAAGACTCGAGACGCGTAGGCTCACTTCCCTTCTGTCCCTTCTGACACAGCTTGGGCTCTAGGGGTGCATGCCACCTAGGTTTTGCTCTCTTGGTGGCAAGCGGTGGGTGTTCAGAGCTTTGCGTCAGGACCCAGTGATTCTGTCGTTTTGTCTCCTGCTTTGGAGCAGTGTCACCATGAGCTACCTCTACTGCTCCATGTCTGGCCACCCACATGCCCAGCACTTGTAGGGAAGACTAGACAAAGTTCAGGTCCCTCCTCTTCCCTCCTTTGCATCACCCTGAAGTTGCCCTGGCATAGCCTCCTGGCTGAAGCTCACCGTGCTCTTGGGTAGCTCCAGCGGGCACAAGGGCCACCTTCCTCGAGACTCAGCCCTGCATGTTCCCTGGCCTGGGCTCAGCATTTTCGCAGGGAGCTGGGGTTCTTTTAGTGGGACATGATAGTAGGAGGTGCAGCCTGGGCCTTGGTGGTGCTCACTGCTGTGCGGCTGGCTGGGGACAAGCTGCGGATAGATGCAGATTATACAAGCCCGTTAGATAGAATGCCACGTAACTCAAAATCGCAGGGGTTTTGCTCAGCTCCCCTACATTGTCTTTAATCTCCTGTGACCTGCACTGACAGCCTGGTCTCCAGGAGCAGAGGGGACAGAGCTGCCCACTGACCTCGGCCCATGTTACCTGCAAGCCATCGAGGAAGAACAGTGCCAGCCTGCCCCCAGCCACACTGTGGGGCAGATCAGTGCCCTCCCCACCCTCCCTCAGCCTATGGTCGCCCCATAACGTCACTGTCGTCGTAGAGCCAGTACGTAGTATTAGCTTTCAGTTGCTGCCAGGGTGGGTTACCACAGCACTGGCTTTAACTCAGCAGCGTAAAGCAGCAGGGATTTATTACCTGACCCTCCTGTGGCTCGGAAGTCAGGAGCGTCTGCTGGCATCTCTGCCCCAAGTCTCGAGGGGCCACCATCAAGGTGGGCACATGGGATGCAGCCGCTTCCAGGCACACTCTGCTCACTGGCAGTTGGCTTTTGCAGCTCTAGAACCAGATTCCGTTTCCATGCTGGCTCCTGGCCAGGAGGCGCCCTCAGCTTCCAGAAGAAGCCCCCGGTACTCTGCCCCTTCATCTTGAGAGCCACCTGCAGTAGATGGCACTCCTCTACCACTTCCATCCTGCTGCCTTTCTGTATCTAGACCAGCCTGGGGCAGCTGTGGTGAGAAGCGAGGCCAGCGAGGTTCTAGGGGGAGAGAAGTCGAGGCAGAATTGGCAGAGGCCCCCAGGCAACAGTAAGACACAGAAGGTGGAACTGGAACTCAGGGACATAGGAAGCACCAGACTAGAGCACCCAGCTTAACCTCCAGCTCCTTCCATCTTGCCACATGGCCCAGCAGCACCTAGCTTCGCCTCTCGGCTCCTCCGTCTTGCCATGTGGTGCAGCAGCTGCAGGAAGGAGGGCACAGTTGTGTTTGGAGGGACGTCACTCAGACGTGGGCACGTGGGTGGCACCCTTGTCTTCTGCTGAGGCTCAGTTCTGCGAGAGCTCCATGCTGGGCCCCTTGTGGGCCTCTGTTGGTGTCCACTGTCCGGGCCATCACAGTTCCTCTGGTAGAGCCTTTGTGTCCGCAGTGGGCTCTGCTGGATCTGTGATCCGCAGCTATCTTGGGCCCGCGTCTCCTCTTCTCTGGTGAAACTCAGCTAAGCGGAGCCCATGGCACCCCAGCTTTCTTCCCATGGCACGCCGTGCAGTCTTCTCTCTGAGATGGCCAAAGGACTTTTAACAGCCGGTGGTCTTGCTGTACTGCACCTTGAGATCGGCTTCTCTGAGTCTGTAGTCCCAGGCGTGGGCGCGCTCTTTCGCTTCTCATTCCAAAGCTTTTTGTTTCCTGGGAACACTTTCTTGAATTGCAGTTTTTAGGGCTGGTTCTGTTTTCATTGCCTTCTGTGTGCAAGCTCCTCCTTGCCCATCTTCAAGCTTTATCATATTTTCCTTAGAATCCTGTATGTTTCTATTTCTTTTTTATTTACCTTCACCTTCTCTCTCTTTTTTTTTTTTTTTTTTTTTTTGGTACTAGGGACTGACCCCGCTGCTTACCTGCTGAGCCACATTCCCACCCTTTTTACTCTATTTTGAGACAGGGCCTCACTAAGTTTCTGAGGCCGACCTTGAACTTGCACTCCTCCTGCCTCAGCCTCCTGAACCACTGGGGACACAGGCGTGCACGGCCACACCCAGCCCATCTTCTCTCTCAGGGGTGCACATGGCTGGCTTTTCAGTCCTGTTCCTCATAGTGTAGGTTTTGGTTCTGAAGTGACGTTGTCTGTGATCTCCAACCACCCTGGGGCAGCCACGCCCTCTTTGGTCTGCTTTTTCTTGTGCACCTGTTGGCTGTCCTGCTCCCTTGTTCCAGCCTCAGGACCAGCAGCTTTCCTCCTGTGTCTCTAAGATACTGAGTCACAGCTGTCACACCTGTGGGCAGTTTTAGTCCCCATCACTAGCTGTAAATGGCGTCCATATCTAGCAGTTGTATATTCTCTTGTGGGGATTCAAGAAAGTTCAGACAGGCAGCAGCCACTCCATCTTCCCAGGATCCCCCAGGGGGCCTTCTTAAGAGTTAAGTCAGATCCTACCCAGCCTGCTGGGGACCCACAGTGGCTTCCTCCACACTCAGTTCTGATTCCCTGCCTAGGGCTGATACCTGCGTGCCCTCCTGGCCTCCTCCTCTATTCTGGCACTTCCTGTGTCCCTGAGTTCCACCCCCACCTTCTGTCTCTTACTGTTGCCTGGGGGCCTCTGCCGATTCTGCCTCGACTTCTCTCCCCCTAGAACCTTGCTGACCTCGCTGCTCACCCAGATCTTGTCTTCCCCTAGAACCTTGCTGCTCACCCAGATCTGATCTCCCCCTAGAACCTCACTGGCCTCACTGGTCACCCAGATCTTGTCTCCCCCTAGAACCTTGCTGCTCACCCAGATCTTGCTCCCCCTAGAACCTCACTGCTCACCCAGATCTCATCTCCCCCTAGAACCTCGCTGGTCACCCAGATCTCGCTCCCCCTAGAACCTCACTGCTCACCCAGATCTCGCTCCCCCTAGAACCTCACTGCTCACCCAGATCTCATCTTCCCCTAGTACCTCGCTGTTGTGGCTTCTCAGCCAGATCTCAGGTTACATGTCACCTCCTCAAGGAGGCTGCCCCTGAAGAAGACCCCCCAGTCTTTTGTAAGCCTGTGGCACTTTTTCTTTTCTTTCTGGCTCTGGATAACTCTGTGAAATTCCCACTTATTTGTGTTCGTGTCCCCTACTGAGCTGTTGGTCCACAGGCACATGGACTGAGGTCATCACGTGCAGGGAGGATGCTCAGGAAGGTGCCAAGTGGATGGAGGAACACAGGACAAACAGTGCTCCAGACCCCAGCCCAAATGAGCCTGGAAGCGTCCTGGGGGTCCTGGCTGGGGCTGCCTTCTCAGCAGCCCACGTGGAAATCAGTGTCAGGGCCGCGTTTCAGGAAGCATTTACTGGAACCCAAGCAAGGGCTGTGCTGCCTGCTAGGGGCAGGAAAAAGCCCCAGCTCCAGTGGCGGGTTACCTGAGTTCACACACCACTCGTGACACCAGAGGGCCGTGTAGGTGATAACTGGATTCATAGGAATCTGCAGAACCCAGACTGGTCCCTGTGCCCTTCCCCGCACCCCCCAGGAGAAACTCTGATGTGACTAGGAAGTGTCTTGTGTGGCTGTGGCATGTCACCATACCTGTGGATCCATGTAAGGGCCAGCATAGAGGTGTCTCTCCCCTACTTCCAGCCCCAGGACAGTGGCATTTGGGGCTTAGGACAAATGGAACCATACATGTGACCTGAGATCACTTCTTCTACCTGCTTGACGCCCAAGTTGTAAGGGGACTTTGATCTTTTCTTTGCGCGGTAGTGTTCCCTGGTGTGGCCGCACCACCATCTGCTCAGCAGCCACAGCCTCACTCCCATCTCTCCTTGCAGCCTTCAGGAGATGCCATCACACTCTCAGAGAGCACAGCCATCGTGTCGCACGGCACCACAGGCCTGGTCACATGGGATGCCGCCCTCTATCTCGCAGAGTGGGCCATGGAGAACCCAGCGACCTTCAGGCACAGGTGACCTCAGGCACAGGGCAGGCTGAGACTAGCTGGCCCTGGCGCAGTCTGACACAGGCTCCCTTTTACCCACCCAGGACGGTGCTGGAACTCGGCAGTGGAGCTGGCCTCACAGGCCTGGCCATTTGCAAGACATGCTGCCCCAGGACGTACATCTTCAGTGACTGTCACAGCCGCGTCCTCGAGCAGCTCCGAGGAAATGTGCTTCTCAATGGCCTCTCTTTGGAGCCCAATGCCACTGCTGACCCGGAGAGCCCCCTGGTGACGGTGGCCCAGCTGGACTGGGAAGTCGCAACAGTCTCTCAGCTCTCTGTCTTCCAGCCAGATGTTGTCATCGCAGCAGGTAATGCCAAGTCTGGCACGTGGATCAGGTGGCTCTCTGCTCAAGGATAAGAGAGCAGAGATGCTGTGGGCAGGGAGTTTCCTGAAAGTCACTCTGAGCCTCCAGGTGACACCAGAGCCCTAAAGCCACAGCCCTCCTCCAGATGGGCATGCTTCTGCCCCATGAGTGCCCCTGGCTGTCCCAGCAGGCTGGGGGAGAACAGAACGGGTCCTAGTCACCTCAGCTGGCCCTTCGGAGGACTCTGTTCCCCCAGCAGCCCCAGAGAAGTCTCTGGTTACCACCCAGTTCCTCCATCAAGGGGGGCTGCACACAGCCCCACCTTCCTGCCCTGAACACTGGCATCTCCACCAGGCATCAAGTGGGGCAGAGGCAGTCAGGGAAGAACTGAGCAGCCCCACCCATCAGTACCGCTGTGCATGGCTGTGCTTGGGATTTACTGCTGCCACCATACTGGGTGACCCTGGCTCTCCCCTCTTGCACGTCTGTCTTGGGTCCAGGCTCCGTGTCTTTCAAAGGCCACAGGAAGAAGCCAACCACATCTGGGACAGGGTCCTTGAGAGAAGGCAGTTTCGCTGGGCCACCAAAGGCCCCACGTCCCGTCTGGCCCGACAGCATGCCTGCTGCAGCTGACAGTACCCAGGACACAGAAGCCCGAGGCTGCATGCAGTAGGCTTCACTAAGCAGTTTCCAAACAGGTCATAGTCACAGTGTTCCAGAGGTGCTCCTGGGAGACCAAGGAGTACCCAGTGTCCTGAGGGTTTTCCTTTATCACTGAGTGATCTTTGTGCCAAATGGCACAGATCCAAGCAAACGGCCACTCCAAGCCCTCACTCTGCTCCAGGGTCAGCCCACACCACCTGGTACTGAGTCCCAAGAGGCCCTTGAGTAACCAGGACTCTGCACTGCAGACGTGCTGTACTGCCCAGAAGTGATCCTCGCGCTGGTTGGGGTCCTGCAGAGGCTCTCTACCTGCCAGAGGGACCGTGTTCCTGATGTCTACGTGGCCTTCACCATGCGCAACCCAGAGACCTGCCAGCTGTTCACCTCCGAGCTGGGTGAGCCCTCCCAGGCCAAAAGCCTCCAAGCTATTCCCATGAATGGTCATGTGAGGCAACAGTCAGGAAAGTAAGGGAATGGAGCCCTGGGGAAGCTGGGAAGCCCCAATCCTATACACCATGCCTGGGAACTCAGGCTGAGGCAGGTGAGCAGCCATCATGGTGACCTGAGGGCTTCAGTTTCCTGTGAAGTGCAGGTGGAGGGAGCGCCAGCTGGTGTCAGGCTCCACCAGCCCACACACAGCCAGGCGCAGGCTCAAGGTGGACCCCACTGCACCCTCTTGGAACAGGACTGTCTTGCCTCCCTGCCCACAAACTCCTCTTCATCTGTGCCACAGCAGCATCTGCCTGGAGACACAGGCCAAACACAGAAGGTAGCACCTGGCACATGGGGGCACTTGGCACTGCAGGAGCCATAGTCATGGGCACCAAAGGAAGAGGAGCAGAGTGTGGTTGTACTGAAGGGCTAGGGACCTGCCACTCCCAAGCCTCAAGATGGCACCCCTGTGGGCCACCACTGTCCCCAGGCCCAACCATTAGCCTGGGCACCTGGGAGGGGCTCACGGTCATTACCTTGTCTCAGCTATGAAGATGCTGGGCACAGGCACAGGGAGGACTTGACTCCAAAGTTCCATGGACTCAGCCAGTCCTCTCACTATTCCCATGCCACCTCCCCATAGTCCCAGCATGCCAGGCTGGTAGCTGTCCAGATGCACCTGCCACAGCCTCTGTAAAAAGACACATGCAGGTGCCCTCCACAGTGAGCAAGCAAACACGCAGTGAGCACACCCTCACGGCGCTGCGCAGCCCTGAGAAGAGCGAAGACACCTGCAGCGCGCTGCACGTGGAAGGGCACAGTGGATTTAACCCAGGGGAGCTCTACCACTGAGCTGCATCCCCTGCCTTTTTATAGATTTTGAGACAGGGTCTTACTAAGTTGCCTAGGCTGCCCTTGAACTTGAGATCCTCTGCCTCAGCCTCCCAAGTAGGTGGGATTGCAGGTGTGCACCACCACGCCTGGATTTGGTTTTTTTTTTTTTTTTTTAATTCTTGTCTTATGTTACTACGCCTGGGGGAATTTCTAGATTACACACCATTACTATACTTGGATGACAGAATTATAGATTTCTATACCTCTAGATCTGTACTTTTTATAAATGGTGATTAAGAAACCATCCTGGGGCTGGAGTGGTGGCTCAGAGGTTACAGCGCTTGCCTGACATGCATAAGGACATGGGTTCAAACCCCAGCACCACGTACTCAACAAACTGTTGGAGCAATGAAAGCCACATGAAACACTTTTAAATAAAATTGGTTCTCTCACTGTCCCTCTGACTTTAAAAAAAAAAAGGAAAAGAAACCATCCTAGCTCCCAGCCCCAGCCACCCACACTCATGACAACAAAACAAGGTCTCTGGCCTTTGTGAGGAGTGGCACCAGACCTGTAGCCAGGCCAAGATGGCCTCAGGGGGTGGACAGGTGTAGCGGCAGGGAACCCAATGGGCCTGGTGGGGAGAAGCAGCCGTTCCTGGTTTCTGACTCGTGCATCTGGGTAGGCCTGGAGGTTCTTGAACCCAGAAAGCAGCACAGACACCCCCAGGCCTGCCCTCACAGCCCCACACAGAGGCTCCGTCCTACCCCCACACTGTCTCCTGAAACACCTGTGCTCTGTTTCAGGACAGGCCGGGATCGGCTGGAAGCAGGTGCTTCCTCATGATCGGAAACTGTTCCCCTACGAAGAGCACTCAGAGACGGAGGTCCTGAGACTCACGCTGTAGCTTCGCCATGAGGAAGAGCCTTGTGAAGTCTTAGCCACTGTCCTGGGAGGAGCGTGTACGTGGCAAGCCGGTCGGACTTCCTTTGACTGGAATGTTTGAACAATGTTCAATTCCAATTCCGAAACAAACCGTTCTAATAAAGTACACACTGCATGTGTGGCGCCCCTTTCTGTCCTCTACTCTGGTTTGTAAGGAAATCACCACCCACCAGAAAGCACGTTTTAGTTCAAAGACCAGTACTGTAAAAATAAAAACATTAACAAGCACGACCCCCACAGCTGGGGCACTGGCCTCGGGAAACCGGGCCCATTGACCATGTGGCACATCCCCAGCTCAGCAGCAGCAGGCCTGTTCTCAAGGCAGGAATCAGGGTGAAGAAGGTGATGGAGGCAGAAGCTGGGACAGGACACAAAAACCCAGGAACAAAGAGAAGATGAAGAGGAACATGCTCAAACAGAAGCCGGGAAGAGCCGGCTTCCCAGTCAGTCCCCAGCCGTCATCCTGGATGTGGCCACAAGTGCGCAGAGTCTCGTGGATGGCTGCCGTGCAGAGGGCAGGGGCTGGTTCCCAGGAGGGCTGGACGTGCCCCCAGGGTCCAGCAGCTTTCAGTCCACCACTCAGCAGGACTGCTCGGGAGCGGGAGCCTGCAAGGTCACGTGTCCATGAACAAAGGGTGCACAGTCTGCTGCCAGCTCTCATCCCAGCGAAGCTGCTGCGACTCCCGGAGGTTCTTCCGGAACTGGCTCAGTTTTCCAGCAGGATCAGGAAACTTTGAGAAAAGCATCTACAGAAAAGAGCAGCACTGAGCCTGTGGCGGCCGAGCCTGTGGCGGCCGAGCCTGTGGTGGCGTTCTGGCCGAGCCTGTGGTGGCGTTCTGGCCGAGCCAAGCCCTTCCCGGAAGCTGGAAGCCGGAAGCCAGCTGACTTCGGACAGCGCCCGCTCCCCATGGGGCTCACCCAGCCTGGTGTTCCTGCACAGGGAGCACAGCCGCACCTGCCTGCTGGGAGGGTGACACAGATCCCCAGTTTGGGGCTTCACCGGAGTGTTCACAAGGACTCGGCACACTAGGCTTGCGGACCAAGTCCAGCCCGCCTGTCTTTGTGGACATTTTATTGGAACTGTGCAGTGTTCACAAAGCAGCTCTCACAAAATGACAAGGCCTGAAGCATGTTTTGCCTAGCCTGCACAGGAAGTCACACAGCTGTTCACTCTCCAAGAGCGATGGCATTTATTAACTTCTGTAAGAACAAGTGTCCTCCACAGGGCGCCATGTCCCAGGCCTGTGCACAGAGCTCCTTGCCTCATCCTGCTCCTCCCCTCCTGGCTCCAGAACCCAGTGCCCACCAGGTCGGGGCCCAGCCAGCATCACGCCCCTGGCCTGCACAGGGGACACTTACCTGCAGTTGAGCTGCCAGCGCCTCCGCATCCTCGAAGACAAGGCCATTCTCCCCATGCTTGACAAGCTCATGCAGACTGCAGAGAGAACCAAGGCAAGGGAGGCCTGAGAGCAGCCCGCAGGAGACACACCCATGGTGCCCAGCTGGGCCACCCCCACTCAGGCAAAGGGGTGGGGGCGGGGGCTTGGTCTCAGAGTCTGTTCTGCCATTGGGCTTCCAGAAGAAAGTGGAAGGACACATCACAATGCCAGATGGACGAGCAGGAGGGCCCCAGGAGATGTGCCCTTGGGTGCCACCAACTCAAGGATCACTCCTGCCTCCTTTCCTCCACTCCATGCCCAAGAACCAAGGTATACAATGGGCTGGGCACATGAAGGATGGGTCCCCAGGAGGTCTGATCCCAAGAGACCCCAGCTCAGCTCCTGCAAGGGCCTGATACCTGAACTTCCCTTCCAGAGGCTGAGCCCCCAGCAAGCGAGCACACAGCCCCTGCAGGGCCACTGCCTCCAGACCCTGATCTACTGCTGCCCTTTCCAACACCCACCTGGGCCAGGGAGAAAGGGGTTGCGGAATTGCACTCGCTGAACTGACTCCATCCACCCCAGCTACATGGCCTCACCAAGGGGGAATGGGACAGGGACGAGGAAGGAGAGAACTGTATGGAGCAGGTAGTAAATCCAGCCACCAGTCTCTTCTGAGAGTGTGAGCCTCAAACGAGGGCTGGTGTTGAAGACAGTATTTTTATTCAGCATGAGCCCAAACAAGCCAACTAGAGTTGACCTTCAGATTCTGTGGGGATTCGTTCCCAGAGCTCCCTCCCCAGATGCCCCAGCTCCACTGTACGATGGTGTGGTATTGCATGGAACCTGCACACATCCTCCCTGTACTTCACATCACCAAAGCAGTGTCGGTGAATGTGAAGCGGTGACACTGTCTCACTCAGGAATGAAGACAAGAAAAGTCTGCCTGCTCAGCACTGTCGCCAATCCAGCTACTTACCATCGGCGCCAGGACTGCACTGGGAGCAGTTAACCACCCAGCCACATCCCCAGCCCTTTTCATTTTGAGACAGGGTCTCACTAAGTTACTGAGGCTGGCTCTGAACTTGCAGTCCTCCTGCCTCAGCCTCCCCAGTTGCGAGGATTACAGGAGTGTGCCACCATGCCCAGTCTAGCTATGCTTTTGACCCACTATGCACACTTGCTTCAATCTGTGGACATGGAAACCAGGTAGGGAGGCAGCTGTACTTCAGTGGGGCTCAGCCTGACCCGGGTAACCAGTCCCAGCCACCCTGGAGTGTGCGGAGGGCAGGACCCTGATAGGGCACTGCAGAGCAGGCAGCTCCGGCCACGCTGCCCACCCTGTGCCGCGATATGAGAGCCCTGCCCCACCCCCGAGGTTCATTCCCCTCCTACCACTTGAAGTGCACAGCGCACACCGGCAAGCAGCACCCGAACATGTCCACCACCTTCATGGGCAGGTCCAGGCCGCTGGAGGACTTGTGCAGGCACACGCCCAGGTCCGCCGACCCTGCCAGGAGTGGGTGAGCACTGGGAACAGTCCTCCCAGGACCCTGCAACCACCCCTCTCAGAGTGCACATCCCCAAGGACAAGGGCCAGGGAGAGGGCAGAGAAATAGCAGTGCTGCCCAACTGCAGTGGCCAAAGCCCCATCCAAAACTGCCCCGAGGGCTGGGGCAGTGGCTCAGCAGCCATGGTGCTTGCCTGGCATGCCCAAGGACACGGGTTAGAACCCCATAACAACATACACAACGAAGCCTCAGAGCAACAAGAGCCACGTAAAAAAAGGAATAAAATTCTCACTGTCCCTCTCCCTCTTTAAAAAAAAAAAAAAACTGGGGGCTGATGTTTTTATTTACCCTGACTCACTTTTTCTACTTGGTCAAGTAGAAATTTATTTTACAAGAAAGGAATTCCTAAGCAGTTAATGTGCGATGGGTAGTTTCTCTTCCAGGTGACAGGATGTAGCTGGCGGTCGTCCAACTGGCAGACACTCAAGACGGTTAAAATGGCAAACTCAGTTACGCGTATTTTACCCTAATAACTTCTAAAATAGTATAAATTTTAATTTTTTTTAGTTGTAAATGGTAAGAATGTATTTAATTTTATGCAGTGCTGAGGATCGAACTCAGTGCCTCACACACACAGCAGATCCAATAAAAAACTATGAAAATAAAGCCAAATAAACCGACCACCTCCCAAGACGCTTTACCGGCTGTGGGAAGAGGCGGGAGAGGGCTTCAGCACCAAGCCTGAACCCCTGCTGGGGCAAACCGCCTTCTCCTGAGACTCAGTGTGTGGGGAACCAGGCCCACAACACCAGGGCCGGGCACGGAGCACACAGGACCCTCTCAGCCTGGCCAGGCAGGAGGAGCTGCCACACCAGGAAGATGTCTCAGAATCTCAGTTAAAGTCCCTGGGCAGGCCACCCCACTGGCCCCTGGAGCAGGGCCCGGTCCAGCCTAAGGCCTGCGCAGTGTAGCACTCTGAGCTGGGAAGGTTATTTTTAAAATAAGTAAATAAGACTACGCCACAGAAACAGAATCTTTCCTCTCTGCCCTGCCCCAGGGCATCCCCTTTAAACCTGGCCTTCCCCTGCTGCCCCTCTACGCTCACCTAGAAGCAGCGGGTAGTCCTCGGCCTCCAGCCATGGTGTGCACACCTGGATGTGCCGGAAGTGCTTCTGGCCAATGAGGCGGCTGTAGTGCTCTTTGAGAGGCCCTTTGCCTGCAGAGGGACAGACTGCACTGTACCACCCAGCCCTGCCACACACCTCACACTGCCAGCCAGAGGCTCCCCTGGGACTCAGGAGCCACTTCCAGGAAGGTGTCCCCCTCAGCAGCCCCTACTGAACCTTTTCCATTGACACTTCAGTACCCCGGGACCCCACCAGGGTCCCCAGGCAGCACTGCATGTGTCCTGGGCTACAAGGCACCCCTGGGAACAGGGGCGGGAGGGAGGGAGCAGGCAGGGCCGCTGGCCCAGTCCTGCAGGAATCCTGCAGCTGTGGTTCTGCTTCTCACTTCCTCCCTGTGACTCTGCAGATTTATGCTGGAGCGAGGGCGCTCAGCTTTTAAAACTATAAAGATGCTGAAGAGTCCTGGAAAAGGGAAAGCTCAGTACCCCTGCAGCTGTGCTGCCGCACCCAGATGCACGCCTGCCATGAGGCCCTTCCAGAGCTGGGGTAAGGCTTAAGCAGGCGACACCCTGGAAGGACTGCATGCCCTGCCCCCTGCACCACCCCCTGGGGTCCCAGGTGGTACCTGTTATCACACAGACTAGAGAAGGAAGGCCGTCTCCAGCGAATGCCAGCTCTTCAAACTCTGGGTTTTAAAAAATAAAGCAACACTAAGCAGCGTCCTTTTAAATGAGTGGGGTACTGGGGTGGGGAGTGGGGCGGAGACGGGCTGCTCCCTCAGGGAGGCCACCAGCCCGAGGTCTAGGGCCAGGTCACTCCATCACCATCACCATCACCCAGATGGGGAAGCACAGATCCCAACATCCCCCTCCCTACTGTCCTCAAACTGGTGCACCCATGGCCCCGGCAGCAGGAGCTGGCTGCAGACCTGGCCTGCAAGGTCAGGTGAGCGGCTCCCTGCTCTGCAGCCCCCACAAGCCCCGAGCTGCTGGTGCAGCCACACACCTACTTTCTAATGCTGCCAGCAGGATGGAGAAGTCCTCGTCCTCTGCAAGCGGAGATCAGGTGTCACGGCCTGTCTCCAGACCCCCTCCTCCCCCAGGTCCCCCTCCTACCTCAGGCCCTCCTCCTCCCGCTGGCCCAAGGCAGTCAGGCAGACCTGTCCAGCTCGTGCTGCTGACCAGCAACGCCGGCCGCCCACAGAGATGCGTCACCACCCCGCTGCGAGTATCCTTCTCCGTGAAGGCCGACCTCTCCACAGGGCCTGAGGGCTCTGAGCTGCGGAGAAAGGTGGAGAGCTCAGCAGGACAGGCCAGGGTCGGCACGGCCACTCCCCCGCAGCAAGGGCAGCAGACTCCTGAGGGCTGCCACGCGGGCAACCCCACGAAAGCCCTCCACCTTCCTCAGTGTTAAGAAGAGTGCCCTGCGCCACCTGCAGCTGCCACAGCACACAGAGAACATGTTGAGAGCCCTGCGACACACCCAGAGGACACACAGGGGCCCACTGGCATGAAAGGAAGGTAGCAGACATCTCCTAAACAGCCAGAGTGAATACTTCAGGCTTTGTGGTCCAAAAACTCCCTGCTGTCAAAGCCAGTGCTGCTGCCATGGTCGCATGCAGCCAAACAACGCCCGGGCAAGCCGTGGACTGTGTGCCAACAAAGCGCGATTCACAGCAACAGCAGCACTGCCTCCACCCCCACCCGATGGGCCGATCCCAGAACGCAGGAGACACACCAGGCCCTGAATGGAGGGTGGGTGCGGCCCAGCTTCATGAAGAGCTCGTGCTGCACGTGCAGGGGCGTCTCCTTGAAGAAGGAAGCCGGCTTGTCATAGACAGTCACAGCCCTGCAATGAGACGGAGGGCAGGGCGGAGAAAGGCTGAGGACCCAGAAGGACCCAGGCAAGGCTGCTCAGAGGTGAGAAGCTGTAGAACTTGAGAGAGCACACGAACACTCTAACGCCCAAACTGCCTGGCTCCCCCTCAGCTCCCCACAACCAGCTACCGCCTCCCAGCCCAGGGCACTTCAAATGCCTTGCCAACATGACATGGCACACTTTCAGCCCCCCTTGGCCTGGAAGGCGTCCTGGGCCCGTCGTACTTGATGTGCCAGTTCTCAGCCAGATCTTCCCGCATCGCGTTGGTCACACACAGGTTCAGGTGGGACAGGCGCCCGAAGAGCTTCTCGTACCTGCAGAGACGTATTGAGGGCCAGGGGCATCAGCACGGAGTCCACACAACCTGACAGCCCTCCACAGAGGAGGGGCTGCAGAGCCAGGGGAGCCCACACCTGACAGTCTGCACCACCTGAGCTCCCCTGGGCCACCACTTCACACCTTCCTTAGTGCCTGTCACTTTAAAGGAAGCCACATGCCGCTGCCCGGGTGGAAATCCAGACCTACAACAAAGGCCTCGGCCTGAGTCTCGGCCGCCCGGTGCTGTGCATAGGCTGCAGGGCTGCGGCCTGCTCTCAGTATCTGCAAGGAGTCTAGCAAATGCTAGGTGTGAAGACCTGCTGGCTCCAAACAGAGGCCTGGTCACAGGAGCCAGCGGGAAAGGTGGGCGGCAACTCAAGAGTACTGAGCACCACCAGAGTTGTCCCTTTCCTCCATCTGGGTACAGAGAAAGTTCTGGAGTGAGACTGCCTAGCAAGAAAGCCTCACCACTCACAGCTCCGCCTGACTTGTGAAAGGACAATGACCATCAGGCACCTCTTCTGGAATGTGGTGGAAACTGAATGGAATAAAATATATAAAGGGGGCTGGAGCGGTGGCTCAGTGGTTGCAGCATATGCCTGGCATGCACAAGGACCCAGCACCACATACACAACTAAGTGTTGGAGAAACAAAGACCAGATGAAAAACTAAACAAAACTGATTATATCTCTCTTTAAAAAAGAAATACAGAAAGGGATCAGCTGGAGGCCTGGCACACAGCAGTGATTATGGGAGCTGCCCCGGCGGCTGCTGCCACTGCCCAGAAGCAAGGCCCTTTGGGCAAAGGCTGCAGTGAACAGCCTGAGGCTGGAAGGACACACCGAGGTGGACATCACACTGGAGCTCAGAGTATGACCAAGAACTCTCCCCACTCCAGGTCCAACCTGCTCCCCCCACACTTCATCCTCTCACTCTGCTGGAGTTTGGGGGCACCATTCACACCCACCCAGACTCTCACCACTTGGCCAGGAGGACAAGGGGGTGCTTGGGGCCATGCACCAGGCCCATGATGGAGTAGGCGTAGTTGTGCCAGTCGATAACCAGTTTGCTCCCACAAAGGCAGCACACAAACCAGCAGACGGCAATGCCAGGCAGGCCCGGGGGGTTCTAGGAAAGAGAAGCAGATGAAGAGGAGGAAACCAGTCTCACATGTGATCTCCAGAGTTCTCCATAACCAATGAGCAGTTCTCCACCAAAAAAGGTGCAAAGTCAGAAATGAAACAGAATTGGCAGACTTGAAAAGTCCAAGATTATCACAGACACAAAAAATGGAACAGAGAGATGTCATTTCCTGTCAGAACGTAAAGAAGCCCAACATGGGAGGGTAAGGGCAAACATGGTGGACAGGAGGCACCCATCAGCAGGGCAAAAAGGAACCCACAGTATCATACCACATCTTAAAAGTGCGAAACTCTGACCAAGCAATGGCACTGCCAGGAATTTATCTTAAGGATGAAAGTGCATGCGAGTCACAGATGTCTGTTCACTGTGCTCTAGCCATGCTATTTGTAAAGGCAACACACCAGGAAGACTCCGAATGTCCCTCCAAATGAGACTAAAGGCCTTACAGTCCATCGCGTACTGGGAGTGAACACCATCCACTAACAGAAGGTTCTGGACTTTAAAAGCTGGTGAAAGGAAGAAGTTAGAAGCTTAACTCTAGAACCAAACTGACTGCCCCTGTGCAAATCCTGACACCACCGCTGCCTAGTGGTGTAACAGGCTACTTACTGAACCTCTGAATCTAGGTTCCTCATCTCTATGGATGCAATACCTACTTCCTAGGGCTCTTGGGAGGAATAAAGGAGGTAGTGGGGATAAAACCCTTAGAGAAGCAGTAAGTGCAATGTAAGAGTCCATCTGTAACGATCAGAAAAACAGCGTGATGGGTACCAGAAGTAATAGACGCATGCTACAGGGTCCTATTCACAGGGACCTACTTTTCAGCTTATGCACACACAAATATGCAATTTATTTAACAACTTGTGCATGTTTTGTTCGATGGTGGGAATCAAACCCAGGGCCTTATCAATGCTTAGCATGCACTCTACACAGAGCGACCCCAGAACCAGGCCAACCTGTGTGCTTTTTAAAGATAAGGCAAGTGCTGACACATACCTGAATAAAGATATAGGCTGCTGGCTCCCTCCACATCAACTTCCACAGCAAGTGCACTGTCTGAAATACAACTTTGACTCCGTACCGGACAACTGGAGGCCCAGCTGTAAGTTAGAAAACACCTATGACTACCACACAAGTTCCTGGCAATCTGAAGATTTCCCCACAACCAGCTGCAGACACAGAAGCCTAGAGTGGCTGCATCCCACCTGCAAGGCTCTGAAGTTCCGTCAACTTCACAATCTGAATCCTGCCGTTCTGCAAGAGCTGGTCGTGGGGTTTGGAATCTGAAAGAGAACGTCCACTTTCCTGGATGCAGCATTCTAATTTAAAGTCAGGCTTTGGAGAAAAGCTTTTCAAAACCTCTCTGTTCCTCAGTAACCAGAGAATGAGGCCAATCTAGTCCAGATTCCACCAAGAATGGCCAGTGGGAGGGCAGGGAGCATATCCACCTTTACTTAACACCATGCCTGCCACATAGTAAGTACTCAATTAAAC
Source organism: Aplodontia rufa (assembly GCA_004027875.1). Taxonomy (NCBI): domain Eukaryota; kingdom Metazoa; phylum Chordata; class Mammalia; order Rodentia; family Aplodontiidae; genus Aplodontia; species Aplodontia rufa. Next base: position 60,283 of record PVKS010000841.1, on the reverse strand, counting down.
TGATCTAGACTTGGGGGTGGAGGAAATCTTTCCACAGCAGGGACATGCCTAGGAAGTCCCACTCCACTGCACCCTCACACAGGGACCAAAGGCAGTGGTGCTATTTCCACTGTTCCGTGAGATGGGGTGGAGCCACCCTCTGAAGTCATCTACAGGAAGCACGGTGAAGGAGCAGATGCCTGCACAATGGGGGGCGGGGTCCGGCCATGGGGAGCAAGTGACACATCCCTAATCTGCAGAGCTCTACCCTGAGGGATGAGGAATAAGATTTGTGCTGCCTGCTTGCTAAGACACAGCTGGACAAGGGCAACTGCATGCAGATGTGGTCACCGGCACCAGTCATGCGCGCCTGGGTTCCAGTTGCAGTGTTTCCACTTATAACTAGGTGAATTACGAGAGATCATGCGACGGCGTCGCTCAGCACACTCTTACAGGACAGGCTCCCGATCAACGCTGTCCAGAGTTCGGGAAGCAGCCCCCAGGAACCGGGCTCCTCCCGTCTCGGAGCGCTCCCCAGCGGACAGAGACAACAGCGCCGCTCCCGCCTCGGCCCCCCGCGGGCGGTCAGGGCCGAGGGTCAAGGGCTGAGAGAGCAGCCTCCCTCCCAGGCCCCCAGGCACTCACTGCAGAACCCCAGGAGGGTCACCGAGAAGCCGCGCTTGGCCAAGGACAGCGTGTGGTACTGCATGCGGGGGCTGAGGCCCACGTCGCCCAGCACCACGACGATCACGTGCGGGGCTGCGCGCCCCCGCCGCCAGCGCTTCCACACGCCCAGAAGCAACAGAGGCACAAGTAGGCTCAGCGTCAGCAAAGCCACGCTGGACGCCGCCATCTTGGCGGCGCAGGAGCGGTCACGTGACGGACCGCGGGCGCGCTGTGCGCAGGCGCACGCCGAGGCTCCGCGGAGGGGCGGGGCGGGGCGGGGGCGGGGGCGGGGCTTCCCTCAGAGCCACCCGCGTAACCAAAGAAGAATTCTTTGCGCTCCTGCGCGGTTCCCTGAGCTCTGCGTTTCCCCTATCAGAGCGAAGCTATTTCTTTCCCGGGTTCTAGAAATTTTTTATCATTGTTCTACGATAATTTCAAAATACTGTGAGAAGCCAGGCACGGTGGTGCACACATCTAATCCCCGACACTGGGGAGCTGAGGCAGGAGGATTGCAAGTTCGAGTCCATCCTGTGCAACTTAGCGAGGCCCTGTCTGGAAATAAAAAACTTAAAGGATGTGGCTCTGTGGTACACCTCCCTGTAGTGGGGTGGGAGGGATAAGTAAGACAAGAATTTGGATGAATCTAATAAAGTAATATTGAGAAAGGAATAAAGCACCGAAAGTGCGTAGTGCAAGGTGCTATTGCGCAGGGAAACCAGCCTCTGCTGTTAGAAGTCAGGAGAGTGAGCGAAGGAATCGGAGGCCAGGAGGACTTGTGTGTTCCATCTGGAAAATTTCATGAAACAGAACATTTATCTCTGTCGGGATGTATGTAGTGCTTGAGCAAAATATTTAAAATATAGAGAGGGGAAAAGTTTAAAGAGCAGTAAAAGCTGTCATGATTTTTAAGTGTCCCTAGTAAGAAGGGGAATTTCCCAGCTGACCCCTCAATTACATCTCCCAAAGTAACCACAGTAGTTTATCACGTCCATGGGACAGCCTTCCTGCTCAGAAAACCCCGATGGGCCACAGCACACAAGATCTGCAGAGGTCCCACCCTCCCTCCAGTTCAGCAAACAGCACCTCCTCCCTTGAACCTTGGCAAAAACCCCAGGACAGGACAGCCTGCGCAGAGGTGGCTCAGAGCCCCAGAGCTCAGCTCCAGACTCCCCTCATTTGCTTCTCATGACAACCCTGTGACTCCCCTTTCTCCAGATTAGAAAAGGAAAGGTCACAGCAGCAGCAAGCAGAGCGTGGCAGGGCCAGAGCCTGAGAACAGAGCTTTCACGTGGAAAGGAAGAGCAGCCTGAAAGTATGGGAGTGGAGGCAGACAGTTCCCATGAGGTCCCCTGTGGGGCTGTACCTTTGGGATGGCTGGAGCCCATCTCCTTCCTGACTCTGTCCTCCCTGCGTGAACGGAGAGGGCAGGGGACCTGGGACCTGAACTGGGGGTCCTGGCTCCCCACTTGGCCCTGGGCAAGTCACACCCAATCGGTTAGCTTCCTTCCCCAGTCAATTAAGAGATCTCATAGGACAGTGGTTGTGACAAACTCAGGGGAGCCCCGTGCTCCAGAAGCAGAGCTCTGGTTCGGGAAGGAGCTGGAATTGTTTCTCTAGGGACACAGGGGCCAGAGGCATGCTAGCCCTGCTGTGTTGCCCTCCCACTGAGCACAGTGCTGCCCTAGGGGAAGGCCAGTCCTTCCTCTCGGAGTGAGGGCAGCTGAAGGATTGTTCTACTACTGAGAGGCGCCTCAGGCCTGGGGTTCCTGCTCCACCATGGATGGTACTAACTGGGACAGTGAGTCACAGTAGGTCACTTGAGCCTTCTCAGAGCCTCGGACTTTGAGGTGGTTGAGCACCCACTTCAGGGGCTGCCTGGAACACACGTTCTGAATTTGTAACCAAGGGAAAACCTTGATGGCCCCTCCAGTTTCACTTCCGACTCAGCAGAATGGGGGGAAAGGCTTGCCATCTCCACCTCCTGTTGAGTCCGTCTCCCTTGCTGCCTATTATGGTACCTGTGGCTTGAGGCAGATCAAGACAGGGTCATGGTGGGAGGCCACCACAGGTCTGGAGACATACCACACTATAGGGTTGACATCAGGTAACTGTACCTGTGTTGTTGAGGTTGAAGGTAATATGTTATGAACCACCAAAAGGAGGGGGAGGACTAAGGCTCGATCAGGTGAAGGATTAGGAGGAAACAAATGAATAAAGGCGTTAAGTTTAGCCATGATGTCACAGCCTAAAAGACGGACGGGACTGGAGGAAATAACCAAAAATGAGTGGGAGAAAAAATGGCCCACAAACAGGCATGGGAGTAATTTAGTAGCCTTTGGATTGGAGGGGGTACCATCAATTCCCATACCCCAGATTGGGGAGGTTACTAAGGGACCTCCTTAGTAAGATAGTCCCAGTCGGGATCTGCTTCAGGGATGGCATTGGCTCCTGTGGGAAAAGTGGGGTCAGTAAGGTGGAGTTGGTCGGCAGGAGCTCGAAAGGTACTTAACCACTGAGCCACACCCCCCTCTTTATTGTTTTGTTGTTGTTGTTGTTTTTAGGGTCTTGCTAAGTTGCTCAGGGCCTCAGGACGTTGCTGAGGTTGGCTTTGAACTTGCGATCCTCCTGCCTCAGCCTCCCGAGCCCCTGGGACACAGGCATAGACCACTGTGCTGGCTCTCACTGCTTTTTTAATGTGGCTCTGAGAAAAATATGAAGTGTGCACAGGGCTGCCTTTGTTGCTGGAATTCGAGCTCACCCAGCCCGCGCAGCCCTGAGGGGTATTTCAGAGACACACGTGCCTCCCATGATTTTCTTCCAAACTTATTTAAAACAAACAAGCTTTGCCTCTCAAGGCTTCGGATTTCTGAGCCGCCACTGTCTTTGACAGATCAAAGACCTAGCCTGGGGCTGGAGAAGCAGGTGCCAGAGGCAGATGGGAGCTCCTCTCCCCAGCGACAGCCAGACAGCAGGCTCCACAGGACTGGCCTGCTGCTCACTGTCCTCCCGCCTCTGCCCCTGCTGCCTGCCAGAGCTCTCTACCCAGGCCAGCCCAGGCTGAGGTCAGCTGCACCCAGCCACTTGTCTACTGTCTACAGCGGAAGGCAGTGGAGGAAGAGGTGGAGGAGGGCGAGCAGAGGTACCTGGGCTAGGGTGCCTGGACCTGCAGGGTGTGACCGGCTGTAAGCAGAAGGCTAGTCATGGTGAGGCCAGCGCTGCTGCTCCTGCTCATGCTGCTGGCTCCACCACCACTGCGGCCCTCCTCACTGCCCAGGCCGGACACTGCAGAAGGCAAGGCCACCATTGCGGGCCTGATCCTGTCTGCGCTGGAGAGAGCCACCTTGTTCCTGGAGGAAAGGCTGCCCAGGATCAACCTCGATGGAGTGGTGGGGTTCCGGGTGCTAGAAGGTGCGTGAACCTCCCCAAGGTGGACCCTGGGAAACCAGTGCTCAGCCTTGCCACCCGCTCTGCTCTGTCCCCTGGCACCTGGCGACCTGTGGGCATGGGAATAGCCTGCTTTGCCTGTGAGGAGAGGGGAGCGGAGGGGGACCTGCTTTTCTGGGTATCTGGGGCTCAGGCACTGTTATCAAGTCTTTTAGAAGGAGGAAGGATTTAAAGGCAACATGAGAAAAGATTTGGAAATCATATTCTCAGAAGCAAATGATCCATTTGACAGCCATTCCTGACATGCCATGAGCAAGGGGGGCAGAGAAAGCCCTTTTAGTAAAAGGGCCACTCCCCTTGTGGGAGAGAACAGGAACTCGGGGTTCTCCCCAGCTTCCTCTACTTCCAGCCAAAGCCACCTGAAGGTCCTGAGAAAGCAGCCAGATGTTTATTTAATCTTGAGAAATGTAAGATTCTGAAGGAGAGGGCTGGAGGCAGGCCAAGGCCAACAGAGACACACAGACTCATTGCAGTGAGCTCCTCCCTGCAGGCCACCAAGAGCAAAGGGACAAAGACCCTGGGGGGAAGGGGCAGCCTGGGCTGGGGCAGTGGGCATCTCCCAGTCCCCTCTGTGTTATAGTGCAGCTTCTGTCCACTCAGGCTCCAGAGTAGGAGGAGGAGCCTGTGCAGTCTGATCTGTGTGGCCTCTCCCCGCGCCTGCTCCTCCTGGTAGGACCCTGTCCGTCTCCCCACCAGGCCAGCAAAGAGACACACCCAGGCGCTCCTTCATCTAACCCCAGCCTGTCTTAAACTCCAGTAGAAATTAATAATGATCTTAGCCCTCCAGCACTGACTTCCCCTGTAAGCACAGCAGACACAGTTCCGAGGGCCCACACAACTTTCAGGGGCCCATGAAAATGTCCTAAATGGTAGATGTGTCAATCCTGACCCTAAAAGTAAAGGGTGTCCCCAGCTTCCCCCGCCAGCCCTGAGCCCTGCCCTCGTTTTTCCTGGTGTTCAGCAGACCCTGAGTCTCCTTAGTTAATACTAATGGCTAAGTGTTATTAAGTGCTTGCATTGTACCATGGGTAATGCCAAATCCTTTCTACACATCAGCTCCTTTAATTCTTACCACCACTCCCCAAGAAGTAATGACTGACACTGTCCCTATTTTACAAAAGTCAAAAGTGAAATCGATTAGAAACGACTCTTTCTGGTCCCCTGATGAAAAGCATTGGATCAGGACCTGAACGGAGGCCTGCCTCAGCCACCAAGCTCCTAACCGAACCTTTTGGCCCTTGGACACAACCCTCCACTGCCTATGGCCTGGATCAGCCCCACAGACGCCTGGTTCCCAGTCACCTTGGTGACCCTGCCCCTTCCGGCCCCCAAGCGCTGTGCAGGCAGAGGGGCTCACGGTTGTCATTGGGCTCCCGCAGCGCTGTGGGGTGGTGCAGTGAATGCCTCTGCTTCCTCACAGCGCAGCTCCGAAGCGTGCAGAAAGAGTGGGCGCCTGACCCCTGGCTATGGCCGCTGAGCCTACGCACCGGGCAGCTGGCTGACAAGCTGGTCGCTCTCCTGCACAGATCCATTTTCTACCTCAAGCTGAGTGACCCGGTGTACCTTAGAGGTAACAACAGGGGCGGGCCAGTTGCTTCAGGAAGGTAGCGCTGGGGGTATTTGCTGCAGTCCCCCTGCATGGGCTCTTCCTGGCGTGAGGCGGCGTCAGGACAGTCCCCAACAACTGCCCCTTGCTGCCCAGCAAGCTGCAGGCAGACCTGGGAGTGTCCTGGTCATCACCAACTTGGATTCAGGGCCCTCTCCCACCTACACAGACAGGCAGGGTCAGCACAGGCCCAGGCCTGGGGCCTTCATCCTTCTGGCCAGTCCCAGAGGGTGGAATTTCTACAAGGGAAGTTGCCATTTTGCTCAGCAAAACTTTGTGTAGGGCTAGCACGCCAAGGTCTATCTCCTCTCCAGTCTTGAGGGAGCCCATCTCAGAGCCTGGTCTGAGTTGTTCCGTCCCAGTTCAGTGGGTCCTTTGGCTCAGGCAGGCCAGAAACTAAACATGGCTAACAGAGGGCTATTGCCTAGATTCACATAGCAAGGTGGCTGCCCCACAGGCAGAGCAGCAAGGAGATCAGGAGTGAACCTTTGGGGACTAGAGATAACCTTCTCAAATACTATGCGGCACCCTCCCCTAGCACCTGCACCAATTTGCATACAGTCCGAAAGGAGACTAAAACTGTGTTAGGTCTCCCCCCACCCCCTATATCCTTTAGCATGTAAATACCTTTAAATGAGGGTGTGGTTACTCTGGGACAGGTGGCTGTCTTCAGATCTGCCTGGACCAGTTCCAAGTGTTCTTGTCTGTCTTAAACAATGGACTGAGCACATCTGTAATTCCAGCCACTAGGGAGGCTATGGCAGGAGAATTGCAAGTTCAAGGCCAGCCTCAGCAACTTAGGGAGTTTCTAAGCAATTTAGCGAGACCCTGCTTCAAAATATAAAATTTCAAAAGCCCAGGGATGTAGCTCAGTGGTAAAAGTGTCCTTGGGTTCAATCAAACCCTCCACCCCAGCAAAAAACAAATTAGTTGGGAAAGGCCCTCCTGCCTTTTATCTCAAGCCTGCACCCTGCAGTCCTCTCTAACAGAAAGGAAGTGCTGGGCACTTGTGAAACCAGTCCCTCGCCAGGGTCCCTCCCTGTCTCCCAGCTCACATCAGATTGGAGGGTGCTGGGGGTCAGGAGCCACTGTGCTCCTTCCTCATTCTCAAAGGGCCACCCAGCTGCAGGAGACACAGCCTTCCTGCCCCCTCTGCAGCTGAGGTCCCCACCATCCTTTAATCCTTACACCCCTCAGATGAAGAAAGGGAGATGGGGAGGACCCTGGGCCCCAACACCCACCCAGCCTGTCTTCCTAAAGACGACCCGACTCGGCCTTTTATAAGAGCGCCCCTCCGCTGGGTCTCGTGGATGCGGTGGAGTCAACGCCTGTCCCAACACTGGACCTATCCTTTAGGAAAAGAGTTTTTATTTGTTTATTCATTCACCCATTTTCGTGTGTAAGTGTGCGCGCTCCGTTTGTTTAGTCTAAGGAGCTTCTGGGGGACCCACCCGCGGCGGAGCAGCGGGCGGGCCCAGCTGAACCCGCACCTGCTGTGGGCGGGACCTGGCCGCCTAGTTCCTCAGCTGGCGGTCCAGAGTGGCCCCTGTGGCAGCGCTCTGGTGGCTCTGCACCTCCCACCTCTCTCCCCTGCCAGAGTTCCGGCCGAGCCTGCAGCCCGGGTTTTGGAAGCTGCCCCGCACCTGGACGCGCACCAACGCCTCGCTCATCTACCCCGCGCTGCAGCCCCAGGACTCATTCTCGGAGGAAAGCAGCGACGCGTGCCTGGTGCAGCTGCTGGGAACCGGGTGGGGCCCTGGACTCCCCCGCTGGCTGGAAACCTCAAAGCGCTCGCTGCCCAAGCCCCCAGGCTGCATCCCCGGCACTTATGCAAAAGCACGCACTGCTCATCAAGTCAGCCTCCGCGCCTCCCCCAGTGCGGAGTCTCCCTGTGTCCCGTTGCTCCAGGACCAGGCCCCAGGCTCCTCAGATCCAACCTCAGGGCTCTCTTGGCACTCTCAAAGCCCTTGCTCTGCCCACCAGGCCACCTGGCCCAGCCCCGCTGGTCCGCACGGTCCAGGACCAGCGCCAGCCTGCCGCCTCTGGGGCGCCCCTGCGCACCGCACACTTCCTGGCTAGGCAGCGAGCTCACCGCGCCTCTGCAGCTGCAGATGCAGTTTACATCTGCGTTAAAGTCCTGTCTCCCTAAGAAACTGTGGGTTGGGGAAGGCAGGACTGAGCCTAGGCTCACTAGTCATTTTATTCTTCAGCTGGGTGGGCTTGGAGCAAGGTCCAGGGCAGCCCCCCAGTGCAGAATCCCAGAACACATGGGCAGTAAGTGACCCCCTTTCCTCTCAGCACCCTTCACTGAAGAGTTTGGGTCAGGCCACAGCTGGGCCCACCCAGGAGCAGTGCTCTGGTGGGAGGTCCACCCTTCCTACCTCCCTGGAGGTTTATCATAGACCCAATAAGTATTTCCAGCCCAGACCCACGTGGCCTAGATCCCAGAGCCCATTGTCTACGGTCATGATGGGAAAGATGTATTTTGGGGCTCCACAGAACCTTAGCAGTCTCAGCCCCTGATGGTTCCTCAAACTCAGGACAGGTGGCCCCACAAACCCAGAACAGCTCAAACATCATCTCTCCTGAGCCAGGGGTGGAGATTTAGGATATCAAGACACTTGACATGTTATTTGACAACTCCTGTGCCCAGCCTGGAACCTGCTCAGGGTACAAACAGTAAACTGGGGGAGTGACCAGAGCGCCACCCTTACAGCACACTGTTTTCACCCAGGATGAACAGCAGCCAGCCCTGCGGGCTCTCCCACTTCTGCAGGACCTTCATGACCCAGCCCAACTCCTCAGGCTACCAGCTGTCCCACCAGCTGCTCTTCTTCCTCTGGGCCAGAATGGTGAGTGCCTTGGCAGGGGTGGGAGGGGGTGGGGAAGGGCAGATAAGAAGGACTCAGGTAGCTGTGTCTGCTGTGTGCCAGGAAATTAACCAGCTTTGGATTCATGCTTCAGCCATCAGGGGAGAGAAGTGAGAGTAACCTGCTGTCCTCCTCTAGATGAGTGACTGGCCAGGGAGACAGCGTTGCATGCTCACCTGGATCCTAGGACATCAGAAAAACAAAGCGAGAGGCGGAATAAAATAGAGGATGCAGGAGGAATAACTGGGCAAAGGACAAATGGATGGAAAGAGACCAAGCCAGGCCCCTAGCGAGTGGCAGCACCATCCTTAACTATTGCCAGCAGGGAGAGGGACTTGGGAGAGGAAAGGGAGAAGGGAGAAGCCCTTGTGTCTCTACCGTGGAGTATCTTGACTGTTTCTACGGTTAAATGACACTAAGGAGCAACTTGAAATAGCAAGGAAGCTGAACTTTTACATTCATTTGCTTGTTTTAACCTTTTTTATTTCCAAAACAAATTTGAACTTATTGGAAGAAAAGGGAGCAGGTTTTAAAGGGTGCACCCAAGGATTCAGGGAGAGAGACTGTCTCCCACCCCACCCCACAACCCCACACCCGGCTTTCATAATGTCTCAGGGCACTGGGGTGCACAGTGCCCCCTGTGACCTGTGGAGCTGGGGACAAACATGTCCTGGGTTAGGTGTGGGCTGTCTGTCCTTGGGGTCCTGGGGGCTAAAGCCTGGGGAGAGGGGTACCCAGATCCACCCCACCTCCACCTCTACCACACCCAATGTCCTCCCAAAACTCAAAAATAATAATTCTAAAAAGTATAAAGTAGATATTTCTTTAAGGGCCTGGGGGCATAGCTCAGTGGTAGAGTGTGTACTTAACATGTGTGAGGCCCTGGGTTCAATAGACATTGATGTACAAAAATGGAACTTATGATCTCTTCCAAAAATGTTAGTGCCCAGAAGTCCTTTGTTTGATGCAGTTTTTTAAAAATTAATATTTCTTTGCAAGTTGCTACAGATTAATATTTTATTAGATTCAACAAGTCAAAAGTTACTCTGACCATTGCTAACAACACTTCCAAAGTGTCTCAATTCCTGTTCTCTTCTTGCATAGGACAGTGGCCAGCCAGGTCCAAGGCCCACATTCTGAGTAGCGCTGAAGCTGCCCTAGAATTTGGTCCATGATTACAGCATAGTACATGCAGGGAGCCTTTGCAGAGAGCCTCCTAGTATGTTGCCCACACAAGCCAGAGCCCTCTAGTGCAGCTCCTAGTGGCAGCTTCCTTTCTGAAGACTTGAGGCAGACTCAGGCTCCAGCCCAGCTCTCTCTGATGCCCAGCAATGGCCCGGGTTGGGAGTGTGGGTAGAGAAGTCCTGGGGAAGAAGAAGGCCATGCCAGAACAGCCCTGCAAGACCATCTCAGAGCTCTAAGTCCTCCTGTAATGAGTGTGCGTTTCTTCCCTGCCACCAACCTCCTTATCCCCGGTGTTTGTCCCCAGCAAGGATGCACGAAGGGACTGTTCCAGCAAAGCCAGCACTATATCAGCATCTTCTGTGCCAACATGATGGCCCTGAACCGGAAAGCTGAGGCCATCGGATATCCCTTCCCCACCAGGGACCTCTTCATGGAAAACAGTGCGCCTGGTCTTCTGCCCTAAAGTAGTAGGGTGTTCCTGGGTGGACACACACACACAGGAGCTCTGGACAAACAGACTCATCAATTGATAAGAAAATAGACCCCTCCCTACGGCACATGCCTGTAATCCCAATGACTCGGGAGACTGAGGCAGGAGGATCACATTTCAAGGCTAACCTCAGCAACATGGCAAGGCCCAAAGCAAATTATTGAGGCCCTGTCTCTAAATAAAAAATAAAAAGGGCTGGGGATGTGGCCCAGTGGTAAAGCTCCCCTAGGTTCAATTCCCAATAAAAGAAAGAAAGAGGAGAGTGGGGAAAGAGAGAGAGAGGAGAGAAAAAACAGACCCTCAGAGCCTAAGAGGTGAGACAGAAAGGAGCCCCTGGTGGTCATTCCTTTGCTTGGATATCCAGGTCCCACCTGCAACCCAGCCCTGACTTTTTGAGCAGCCCTGAGCTCAAGGCCTTAAGTGGCAAGCAGAACCCAGGTCTGGGAGTCTCCTTCCCACTCCTGTGTTGCATGCCTACCTCCTAGCTGGAGAAGACAGGTGGCGCACGGTGGCCCTGGAGCAGGGGAGGAGCTGGGCCTGGGGGTCGGGCCTGCAGAGAGTCCCCTGTTTGCTTTCAGTCCTGTTCTGTGGAATCAGCGGCTTCTCTGACTTCTACAAGCTCCCGTGGCTGGAGGCCATTCTCAGCTGGCAGAAGCCACAGGAAGGATGCTTCGGGAAGCCTGGTGAGCTGTGCATGTGCCCTGTCTGGGAGGGTGCTGCGTTTCTAGGTCAGGAGGGAAAGGATGCATTAGTGCCGGGTCACAGGGAGAGGCTGGTGGCATGCCCGAGCGCGCACTCCCACGCACAAGTGGACATGGACTTGGAACTTGGGAAGCCAAAGTTTGCAGGTTGTGAGGCCCTGCATCAGCAAGTCATTTAACCAGTGTTTGCTGAGCACCTACTAGTACTCTGGGCTCTAGGAAAAGTCAGGGCCTAAGGGAAAGTGGCAGAGAGTGCCTAATCCCAGCAAGTGAAATCACGACAAGTTCTCACAAGGGCTGTGAAGGCATCAACAAGCTGGGAAAGAAAAGAACTCGGGGAAGCTTCTTCAGGCAGTACGGGCAGGGAAAGCCCCTGGGAGGAGGTGGCATAGGGCAGAGGGTAGAGATGCACCGGACGCCCCCTTCCAGCCCTCTGTGTCCTGCACCTTTGGAGTAAGTGACTTCCCTCTGAGCCTCACAGTGACCTCATTTGTAAATAAATAAGATAATTAGCCGCCATCCCGAGTGTGAGGGCAGAGTGACCCATGGAGAGCCACCTAGCCTATGGGCAGACGCCCAGGAAATGCTGGTGTCCTCCCTAAAAGCTCAGGATCGCTTTTGAAATGAGGGAGTATGGTTTTAAAACAGACTAAGGGGTCTCTGTCCCCCAGACCCAGAGTGAGCAGGGTCAGCTGGGCAGGACAAGCACAGCTGTGCTGCCCTGGGGACAATTTGGGAACTACAACTTGAGAAACCATCAGTGGAAGACAAATTTGGGTCATGGGGAAGGATCTGCAGACAGGTGTGGTAGGAAGCTTCTACAATAACCTCAGAATTCCAGAGAAGATCTGAGTAGCTTGAGTTGTTATTGACACCAGGTTTTGTGGCTGTCGGGTTCGTGTCCTCTCAGAGTTGAGGAATGAAACCAAGGGACACTGAGACAAGTGGAACACTTTATCTAAGAAAGGAGGGAAAGGGGGCTGGAGAGGTGGCTCAGCGGTTACAGCGCTTGCCTGGCATGCACAAGGACTTGGGTTCAAGTCCAGTACCATGTACACAACAGAGTGTCAGAGCAACGAAAGCCACGTGAAAAACTAAATAAAGTTGGCTTTTAAAAAAAAGAAGAAAGGATAGAAGGAAAAAGCTTCTCCAGGAGAAGGGAGTCTCGGTGTCGATCACTCATAGGGGGGATGCGACTCGCCTTTTTAAGATTATTTCCTTGATTAATCATTGCCTTCCTTCCCCCATACTGGGATGATGAGCATGAAGTTCTGGTCTGATCTAGGGCTCTGCCCTGGGCCTGATACAGATGTATCAGCAGAGGGGAGTTGCTTTGTGGCCCACCTTGTTAGTAAAGGGGGGCATGGACACCTCTGCTTGCTTAGGGCAGTGAGGCTCCTTGCCCTCTCAGGAAAAATGCCCATCAGCTAGATTCCTGCTTATCACCCACGTCATTCTGCCTGCACTGACTGCCTGGCCTTTTCTGCCTCACTGCAAGGGGATGAAGTTCATCGAGTAAAGTTTAAAACTGGGTCTTGAGAAGTTCACCTTTCTCTGTTCTCCAGCTGCCAAGGAAGGGGGCTACCCCGAAGCCCTTGCACACCCACAGCACGTTCTGAGAAGAGTGAGGAGGCGAGAGAGACAATTCACAGGTAACAAGGTGCCCACGGGACCTTGGCGATGCCAAGGGACCCCAGGAAGCCCAGGCTGACTGCTCATTCTCTCCTGATGCAGACGCCCGCTGTGGGAAAAGTCCCCCGCACACTGAGGGCCCCGGACTCCTGGGCCTCCGTGTCTGGGAGCCGAAGGGAAGGGTAGGCATTGCTGACCATCTCTTAGAAAATGTGAGTCCAGGGGCTGGAGCGGCGGTTCAGCGGTTGGAGCGCTTGCCTGGCGTGCACAGGGAGCCGGGTTCGAACCCCAGCACCACGTACACAACTAAGTGTCAGAGAAACAAGGGCCAGGTGAGAAAATAAGTGAAGCTGACTCTCTCTTTAAAAAGAAAGAAAGAAAGAGAAGAAAAGAGAGAGTCCAGAGATACTGTGCCCAGGTAGAGGAGCATGAGGGACAGTCACTGTGCTGTTGAACAGCTAGGTCTGCTCAGAGCTACGAACCTCATCAGCAACCTCAGCAGAGGGGATTCGAGTTGGGGACGCACCTCAGAGGTGCTGGAGGAACTGGAAACCGAGCAAAGGAGCCCAGAGGTTCCCGGTGGCAGGGAGCCACGCCCTCTGTGGAGCTGGGGAGAGGCAGGAGGAGGCAAGGAGAGCAGAGGCTACAGGACAGGACACAGAGGAGGCTGGGGGAGAGGCCCTCCAGCTCGGGCCTCCCCAAGCACAAGCTGCGCCTCCTGCTGTGCAGACCCAGCCAGAAGCCAAGGCAGCCAGGGAAGGTAGTACGAGAAGTCTGTGCAGGGGTTGGAGCAAGGATGCACAGAGGGACCTGGGAGCCAGAGGACAAGTAACCAGACAGGCCTGGTGGCCGCGGAGCCTGCCGATCCCATGATCACAAGCTAACGCCCCTCATGTTCCTCTAAATGGACACACTGCTGTCCAGGGCCATGAGGAACAGTGCCCCTCCCCACCACAGATGCCCTGGCTGTGACGAGAGGTTGTACGGTCCTCGCAGCAGTGTGGAGACTCGGAGGCAGGCGATAACCACAGGCACAGCAAGAAAGGCAGCAAACCATGTAGAAGAGGGGGAGGGACATGAGGAAGAGAGGGCTTGCCTTCAATTTTTATTAAAAGTATATAAATAACTGCAAGGCAGAGTCAGCGAGGGAGGCGGAGCTGGCCCTCAATGCAGACATCGGTGGACCTTGGTGCCGGATCCCAGCCGCCAGTCGCCTCCCCGGTGACACTGACACAGCCTCATCGTCTGCCCACAGGTGGAGGAGGGAGGGAAGTGACGTGCAAATCCCAAGAGCCTGTTCTGTAGCCACCAAAGGTCGCACAGGGGCAGAGAGAGATTCTCAGAGGCCGCTGCCCTGGACAGGACAGGGCTGCCTGACTCAGAGGACACTGGGCTGCTGTGGCCAGGCTGGCAGTGGAATATGAGCCCTCTCAGACAGCTGCCTGTGCCCAGAGACTGACAGCCTGACCATGGGACAGTCCTGAAGTCTTTCCTGGGCCCCCAAGTGCAGCGGCACACTCATTCCCTCACTTAGGACGCACAACCCCAGGACAGCAGCCAGCTGTGCGAAAAGGAGCGTTGGGGTTGAGGTCAGGCTGTTGGGTTCAAATCCAGTTTCCGCCTCTCACTTGTGCAGGAGTTGTTCAACCTCTCTGAGCCTCAGTTTCCTCATCTACGAAACGGGAACCAAACAGCACCCTGCATGCATACAGCCACTGTGGGTTAGCATGTGACCATGGTGCCAGATGCCCCCAAGGCAGCTGGCGTGTGATGACATGCACAGCCGGGCTTAGCAATCTGCACTCTCCCTCCCTCCAAGGGTCCTGGCTGGGGTCCTTCACTTCTCAGAGTTGTGTGTGTGTGTGTGTGTGTGTGCATGTGCACACTGGATATTGAACCCAGAGGCCCTCTAGCACTGAGCTGCATCCCCAGCTCTTTTATTAGTTTGAGACAGGGTCTTGCTAAGTTGCTGAGGCTGGTCTTGAACTTGCAAATCTCCTGCCTCAGCCTCCTGAGTTGCTGGGATTACAGGCGTGCACCACTGCACCCCACTTGGAAGTTTTTCAGTATAGAGGAAAGCAGTCCTGGATCCTTCGCACCTGAGTGGATGTGCAAGGCCACTAGTTCCCCTCCTTGAAAGATGTCATGGACAGGGCACACGCCTGTAATCCCAGTGACTCGGAGGCAGCAGGAAGATCACAAGTTCAAGGCCAACTTCAATAACTTAGTGAGCTTCTAAGCAGCTTAGCAAGATCCTGTCTCAAAATAAAAAATAAAAAGGGCTGGGATGTGGCTCAGCGGTAAAGTATCTTTGGGTTCAACCCCCAGTAACAATAACAACAAAAGAGAAGGTCTCAAGGGAGGAGGATCTGGACTCGGATGTGGCCTCAGGTCAGACCCCACGCTGGGGTTGGGGAGAGGTTCCTGGCACAGAGGCACCAAAGTCCTCCCCCAAGACAAGGAGGCAAGGATTTCACTGATCAGTCAATGGGAAGGGCACGCCTCCTGGGTGAGGTGGCCCCAGTCAAGTTGCAGGAGCTGCTGGCAGCTCTGCAGTCACAGCAGCAGATGGATGGATGCCAGGTCCAGAGGAGTGGGCTGAGCACCTGGCAAGGTGGCCGGGTGACATCTGAGCAGTACTCATAGTGGGTTGTGTTGAAGAAAGGCCAGATTGTCACAGCTTAGCACTCACCAGGGCCTCTCTCCCTACAGATGGCTGCTCCTGCCACAACACAGCCATGGCAGTCGCGTCCCTGGGAGGCTTCCTGTATGTACTGGCAGAATACCCACCAGCACAGGAAGAGCTACACCTGTCCACACAGTCGCCCCTGAGCGGCTACTGAACCGGCTTCTCCCGCACCTGCTTCCTGGAAGATGAACAGGCCCCTCCGGTCCTTCCTTAGGTCATGGGGCTCCAGGCCACATCTGGAGAAGACACCAGCAAGGAACCTGGTTGACTGGAAGCCCTAACTGAGCAGGGCCAGGGAAGGTGGGGCTGGGCGGAGCACAGGCAAGAGCAGATGGAAATACATTTAGAGCACAGTCCAACAAGAGTTGGGTCTTATTGTTCTAAGCTTCCCACCACCTCTAGGTCTGTTTCTAGTCTCCAGTTCCACTCAGTGCAAATTCTAGGGATCGTTGTCTTAGACTGCTTTCTACTATAACAGAATACCACACACTGGGGAATTTATAAACAGTTCTGGAGACTAAGAAATCCAAGAGAATGGAGTAAACATCCAGCGAGGGCTTTCATGCCATGTTATAACATAGCAGAAGGGCAACGAGGCGGGCATGAGATGGGCAGGGGTGAGGCAAGAGGGAACTAAATTTATAACACTGCAGGGTCACTATGGTACATCTTCATGTCTCCATACGTCAACAGTGGTCAGTGATGGGGCTCCGTGCCTTGGCTGCCTGGTTTCAAATCCAGCCCTCTGTGTGCTTGAGAAAGTCATGAGCTTCTTAGTGACTCAGTTTCCTCCTCAGTAACATTGGGATGCCCCCCTACACTGCTATGAGGGCTGTGTGTGCAGAATACTGAAAACAGTACCTACCCCTACCAAGAACTGGGTGTTGCCAGCCTCTCAAGGTGCCGATGTCACATAACTGGGGGCACGTCCCAAAGCACCAGGGAGAAGCAGCTGATTCCTCAGTCTCATTCCCTGCTCAGGTTCTTCCTGTCTTCCAACTCAAACTTAAAGATACCTAAACACAGTAGCCACAGCTCAGACACCAGTTTAGCGTTTGAGAGCAGAGCTCCAAGACCTTGTCAGTGGGTCCAGCTGCTGTCCGTGGAGCTGTGACCAGCTGTGCAGCATGGAAGCCAGACTCGGGCATGGAAAATCAGCAAACAGCCCGGCCTTGGGCTGGAAGCTGCATGTGCAGACTCCTGTTGCTGGACATCCTTAGGTGTCGATGGAGTCAATCTAGAACATGTGACTTGAAGTGTCCCTTGCTCCTGCAGTGCCCAGCTGAACTGCGGGTGGAGGAGGTGGAGAGAGGCGCTGTTCAACCCCTCCTCTGGGAGAGCTCCCTCTGTCTAATACTCCCCTGGATGCTTCCCACAGTGGCAGTTCAGCTGTCAGGCCTAGAAGGTTCCCTTGACAAGTATGGCCTGAATGGAACACCCACTGGGCACCCCAGGAGCTTTGAGGATTTCTTGCCCATCACCTCCAAACTGAAATCTACTGATGGACACACAAGTGTGCCCAAGCCAGCTGCACATGACCAGGTAGAGGGCAGGCACGCCCACCCCACCCTTCCTGACCTGCCACACTTCCAGCAGCGTAGGTTACCAAAGGAGGGCTGGGGGTGACTCCTGGAAACATGCGTTCGCAAGCCACTTTCAGGAATGCAGCTTGGAGCTTAGAAAAGCACCCAAGACAAGCCCCACCTGAATCATGCTTCCCCTTGGGGTCCCCATTGTCACTGTTGGTGCTGCAGGGGTGCAGATGTCCACGAGGAACCTCCTCACCTCTCCCTACCCCTGGATGGTGCCTCCCCACTGAGGGTGGATTGTGTGACCTTTGACCTGGTGTAGACCAGAGGCTTCCTATCCTGCATTCTTTTTTTTTTTTTAAGAGAGGGACAATGAGAGAGACAGAGAAAGAGAGAAACAACTTTATTTAGTTTTTCACATGGCCTTTGTTGCTCTAACACTTAATTGTGTACGTGGTGCTGGGGTTTGAACCTGGGTCCTTGTGCTTGCCAGGCAAGCACTGAAACTGCTGAACCACCGCTCCAGCCCCTGTCCTGTGTTCTGATGTGGTCGGTGGCCTCCTGGTCAGAAGTACCCAGGGATGATGCTACACATGCAGATTCCCAGGCCCTCTTCTAGTATGTTTGACAGGCCCCTGCAGGACACGGGTGCTCACCAAGGTAGAGAGCTGTGGTGTCCCCAGGGCCCGGAACTATATGATATCAAGTGGCAGATAGACAGAACGCCTTCACCTGCACTGGGGCGGTGGCCTTGGTCATTGTACGTCCCTCTCCTTCACACCCTCTTCACTTTCCATAAAGGGACGTTGGTACCTGTTAGGGGCTGAACTGCACCCCGCCATTCACATGCTAAAGTCCTGACCCCCCAGACCTTAGAATGGGACTGCATCAAAAACAGGGTCATCACAGATGTAATTAGTCACAATGAGGTCACACTGGAGTAGGGGACCCCTAACCCAGCACGACTGGTTTGGACACAGCTGAGCGCAGAGAAAGCCACATAAAGATGCAGGCAGAAATCGGGTGACCCTTCAAACGCTTCTACAAGCCAAGGAGTGCTAATCCTTGAGAGACGGGACGGAAAGATCCTCCCCAGCCCTCAGGAGGAACTGACGCTGCCAACGCCTTGATCTCGGACTCCAAGACTCAGGCGACAGTGCTGTTGCTGAGGCCATGAGGGCCCTGGCGGTCCTTTGTTACTGCAGCCTCAGCAAACTCATTGGGCATCAGGAGCTGTTCCTGTTCTCGGGCTCTGCACCCCAAACCAGTTGCACAGCAGAGTCCCCCTTCTGATCTGTTCACAGTCTTTCCTTTCTTAAAATGATTGATGCAGCCAGGTGTGGTGGTGCACACCTATAACCCCAGCAACTCAGGTGGCTGAAGCAGGAGGATCGCAGGTTCAAAGCCAGCCTCAGCAACTTAGTGAGACCCTGTCTCAAAAAATTAAATAAAAAGGGTTGGGAAAGTGACTCAGCATCTCTGGGTTCAATCCCAGGTACCAAACAAAATTAAACAAACAAGCAAAACCTTCCAGTGGCTCTCTGGGGAAGGAAGAGGGAGGGGTGGGAGGGGCATTGCTTGGCCTGAGACTGCTCTAACTCCAGCCTCTGCCTGTCTTCATACGGCCTTGCTTCCTCTGTGTTATATCAGTCTCTTCTCTTCCCACAAGGACACCATTCCAGTGTGACCTAGTCTTAATTATGTCTGCAAAGATCCAATCTTCACATTTGGAGATTCTGGGAACGACACAAGTTGGAGGAAAATGATCCAACCCAGGCATCTGACCCAGTTCACAAGCTGAATCAAAACAACAATGATTCGCAGAGGGGCCTGGGTTCCAGCACTAACGGTCCTGTGGACAGAAAGGGGTTGGCCTAGTCCACAACCTGGTGGCAGCAGAGGCCCCCCAGGCTTGCCATGGCTCCTGGAATGGTCCACTGATGGCACTAGCACCCAAACACTGTCTAACCCTGGTCTCTCAAAGCCTGAAGTCCATGCTACCAAACAAGCTGGCCAGGCACCCAGGCCCAGCTTCCCGGGTTCACTCGGAAGGCCCAAGCTCAGAGGCTCCTGGGCTTGCTTCCACCCTCTGCACTTGCCACCTGTTGTGCACAAGAAATGCCATTAACCTAGACAAACCACCTCTGTGTCTTTCCACAATGTATTGAATAACAGTAAAGGCGTGTGGCAGTAGCAGGTCACTGAATACTTGTGGGTCACCTGGTAATCGTAAGCTGGGCAAACACAAGTCCTTTTATTCCAATCTTAATTTCTAATGTCTGTAACACTCATGTCATGTCATACTTCACACAATGAAGTATAAAAAGGTCACAGGAAGACCAAGAAAGGGTTAAGGCAGCCGCAGGGTGACAGGATGCTGAGTGCAGAGCACAGGAAGAGAGGGCTGAGGGAAGAGTCACTGTCAGATGAGGGTCTTAACAAATCAGAGGGTCCCTAAGCGAGGCGGTTTCAGTTTCAGGGTGTCAGGGTGGAGCGGATCATGCCTGTCATCACCCACAGGAGAGAGAAGCATGCTCTGCTGAAGTCTGATGGGGACAGGAAATCGGAAGTTGGTTGTGGCAATTTTCCTGGGCAAGTCTCATGAGGTCACCGTGTTCAGGCTGGGGTGCTCCTCCTTTTATGGGTCTTGAGTGAGACTGATAAGCTCCCCTGTCTGGTGTTCCTGATGGGATCTGGGAAGTCCACGTGTCCATGTTCTCCTTGACTTACTTTGGTAAGTTGGCTCATACAAATTATCAATTTGTGCCTTATGGTGGTGCAGATAATTGTTTACTTGTACAAATAAGGTGTGGAGTTGTTGTGCCCAGTTTACGAATCCCCCACAGACCACCAGGGAGCCGTCTCCGATGCAAAAGCAAGAGGGCCTTTATGGCAAGCTCGAGCTTGGGCTCACAGCGTTCTCTGACGCAGCAGGTACTGGCTGACAGCCCCGGGTCTCAATTCAGCGGGATTTTTATGAGCCCCACGGTAGAGTGGGAAATTTGAACAAAGCAAAGTACACAATTGGCTGATCTTTCAACATACATGGTTTGGCATGTTCCCGTTGGCTTAGGGTACCCAGGTCTTAATTTATTGACACAGATGGTTTGGAATATTAGGCATTGGCTTGTCAGCTCCCAATCAGTTATTTGCCAAAGGCCAGTCCTAATCTTGACTTGAGGTAAGCTCTTTGTTCTAGTGGCCTTCCTGGAATCAGCTATCTGAGCTCCAGGAAATAGAACCCTAGGCCTGAAATCCTTCTTGCCCTAAATGCAGCCTGTCATGGCCACAATTCAGCTCCCTTTACAGAGTCAGTCTACCTTAGCTTACTCTCAAGATACAGTAGCTCCTGCTGTACAAAATGGAATACAAAGGATTAGGCACAGTCTGAAACTGCTGTTCTACGTATCAAAGAGTAAATGCATGCCAGGTAAGCACTCCAGCCCCAGGGGAGTTCTTTATACTCTTCCTTTTTAAATAAAGAGGAAGCATCAATTTATTGGGCTATTTTACAGAGTAGAGCTAAGTTTTAAAAGAGGGGCCTCCTGTGGAGTTTATGAAGAGGTAGTTTTGTTTGCTTGTGTGTGAGTATGCGTGTGTGTGTGTGTGTGTGTGTGTGTGTGTGTGTGTGTTTTAAGGGAGAGAGAGAGGAAAGAGAATCAAATTTATTTTTCCATCTGGCCTTTATTTCTCCAATACACAAAATGCCTATGTGGTGTTGGGGTCCAAACCTGGGTCTCTGCCCATGCCAGGGAAGCGCTCCAACCGCTAGCCACCATTCCAGCCCCCAGAGGTAGTATTTGATGTTTTTTTTCATTGATGTCATTATCTGTAGAAGACCTTAAATGAGACTCCCAGTCAGTGATTTCGAGAAAGCCACCGTGATCACTCATGTTTAAGCACTTCTATTAGGAAGGGTGCAGGAGGAGGAGGCGTTGGGTTCTCTCCCACCTGCGACACGTGCACAGATGCCGATGGGGCGGGATGTACAGGTAGGAGAGCTCAGGAAACAGAGCCCCCAGAGAACCAAGCCACCTGTCCCATTCTCGAGGACGACGACTGCTACCCAGGGATGGCCGGGCTGCGACGGGCACTTCACCCTACTCTTGCAACTTCCTGTAGATCTGAAATCACCGCAAGATAAAAAGTGCCTTCTCCCACCGCCCCAGCCCACCCCGCTGCGAGACCCGGAAGCCGCGTGGAAACGCCCGCGGAGGGTCGCGAGTCACGTGGGGCGGGCCCACGTGACCGGAGGCCCGGCTCCAACATGGCGGCGCCCACGGGCCGCGGGCCCCTCTTCCTGCTTGCGCTGCTCGGCTTCCTCGCGGGAGCGTCCGGCGGGCTCGGCGCGGGGTGAGTGCAGCTCGCGTGGGGCGGAGCGGAGCGCGGGGACCCCTGCCCTCGGTGCTCACTGCCGCGTCCCCGCAGGGCCTCCCGCGACGACGACCTGCTGCTGCCTTACCCGCGCGCGCGCGCGCGCTCCGCCCGGGACTGCACGCGGGTGCGCGCCGGCAGCCGCGAGCACGAGAGCTGGCCCCCGCCCGCCGCGACCCCCGGCGCCGGCCGCCCGAGCGTGCGCGCCTTCGTCTCGCACTTCGGCGGGCGCGCGGTTGCCGGCCATCTGACGCGGGTCCCCGCGCCCCTGCGCACCTTCTCGGTGCTGGAACCCGGCGGGCCCGGGGGCTGCTCCGAGAGGCGCCGCGCCACCGTGGAGGAGACGGCGCGGGCAGCTGGTTGCCGCGCCGCCCAGAACGGCGGGTTCTTCCGCATGAGCACGGGCGAGTGCCTGGGGAACGTGGTGAGCGACGGGCGGCGAGTGAGCAGCTCCGGGGGGCTGCCGAACGCGCAGTTCGGGATCCGCCGCGACGGGACCCTGGTCACCGGGTGAGGAGGCACGGAGCCCCGTGGCTGACAAGGGCAGAGGGCTGGGGATCTGGGTCGTAGTTGTGCAGCCGTGTTCTAGTCGCCTAACCAGGCTGAGACTCCGTTTCCTCCTCCGCAGAACGGGGTGGCAGTACATTCTTGACGTTTGTCTTGGAGCGCTTGTTTCGCTCAGGCTGTGCCCCGCGCCCCGCGGAGACAGCAGTGAACAGCACTCAGCACCGCCCCTCCCCTTTAACAGGAAAAGTCAGCCAAGGCCAGAGAAGTAATAAAGATCAATTCAGACTGTGTAAGATCAGAGTGCGCCCTTTGTGGACAGAGTATTGGATTTAGGTTGGATGGTGAGGAACAGACTCTCAGAAAGTGACCTTTGAGTGGAGACCTAAGGATTAATCCGCCAAGGTCAGAACTCAGGAGAGTTCCAGACAAAGGAGGCAGGCACAAAGGCCAAGAGGTGTGAAGGCTTGGTGTGTGTGAGGAATCCACAGAAGGAGCAGGGTACCAGAGTTTGCTCTAACTCCAGGGACCAGGGGAGTGGCTGGATTGGAGAAGCAAGGAGGCCAGTTAAGAGGCTGTTCCGGGCATCAGAGATGGTTTTGCTGGAGTGACAGCCTGGAGATTGAAGGCCACACATGGGTGTGAGATCAGTTGGGGTGGCTTTTTCTATTAAATGAAGTATAGACTGTTGGCAGCAGTGTGAGGAAGCCCTGCCCAGCTTCCATCCTGTTGGTCCTGGCTGTCATAACAGGGAGATTGCGCAGAACTGCAGAGTGCCCATAACAGGGAGATTGCGCAGAACTGCAGAGTGCCACAGCTAAACTCAGGTCCAGTCCCTTCCTGGGACAAAAGTGGGAATCAGGAAGCCAGGATGAGGAGGGGAGGGAAAAGGAGCCTTGTCACTCCCAGCTAGTGCAGCTGATGCATGAGTCTCTCGCCTTCCCCGGGTCCAGGTACCTGTCCGAGGAGGAGGTGCTAGACACTGAGAATCCATTTGTGCAGCTGGTGAGTGGCGTGGTGTGGCTGATTCGCAATGGGAGTGTCTACATCAACGAGAGCCAGGCCACCGAGTGCGATGAGACGCAGGAGACAGGTGAGGGGTGGGGAAGGGGAAACAGGTGGCAGCAGCTCTCTGAAAACCCAGGAATAGGGGGGCTATTCTTACGTCTTGAAAAGTGTTTATTCAGCAGCTGGTTTGTGCTTTGCACTCTACTGGGTACTGGGGAGCCACAGGAATTAAGATGAACTTTTATGATACATTACAAGTGTATATAATAAACTGAAAAAATTGAGTGCTGAGAAAGAAAAGTTGGGAGAAAGGGACAGGAGCTACAGGCATGGCAACAGAGAAGCGCTGTAAAGTGCTCCTGGGTCGGCAGCCTCAGCATCACCCAGGAGCTAATTGTGAATGTGAAGCCCCGAGCTCACCCACCTTAGACCTACAGGATCAAGATCCCTGGAGGTGATGCCCACAGGTCCATGCTTTAAGGAACCCCCCACCCACTGTGACGGACACTTGGTGATTGCCATGGTGATTGCAGACTACTGGGGTGAAAAAGGAATGCCCTGGCCCTGATGTGAGAGCAATTTTAGGAGGAACAGTACAGGAAGGCCTCCCTGAGGAGATGGTCTTGGAGCAGAGGGGGAAGCCATGGAGGAGTTCAGGAGGAGAAGATTCTCAGTCGGGGTGGACAGGATATGCCATGTCCCTGGGGAGAAGGAGGCCAGGAAATGAAGCAGGACAGGGCTGGAGAGGTCATGCCAGCCTGTGGATTTGTTCTAGGAGTAGCAGAAGCAGTTTGAGAGTTTCTACTAAAGGATTACCCCGATTGGGGTGCATTGAAGACGAGTCCTCTGGCTGTGGCACAGAGACTGATGGGGTAGAGAGGAGGCAGGGAGACCAGTGAGGAGGCTGTCATGCATCCAAGGGAGAGGCCAGGCAGCCTGGACCTGCAGGTGGAGTGTGGTGTTTGGTAAGAAGGAGGCAGAGCCTAGGAGGCTCAGCCAGGCAGTCAGCCAGGCTGCCTCTCCTCCAGGTTCCTTTAGCAAATTTGTGAACGTGATGTCAGCCAGGACAGCTGTGGGCCATGACCGTAAGGGACAGCTGGTGCTTTTCCATGCAGACGGACAGACGGAGCAGCGTGGGTAAGTTCCAGAAACTAAGGCCTCCAGGCCTAGGCTGAGTCTGCTTTGAGAAATATCAGTAAGCTGACAGCCATCCTTCTGATCCAGCCTTTCTGGGACATTCACATCCCGCTGTCCCAGCCTTCCAACAGGAAGAGGGGCCCTAGGTCTATCCCAGGTCCCAGAACTGCCCTCCTCTGACACTTCGGCTCAGCCTCCCCACTGGTAGGGTCTCTTCTTCCCTGAGCCCTGACTGGCCACAGGATTAGCAGGCAAAGACCTCAGCTCCAGTTCCAGCTCAGTTGTGGCTAGCTGTGTGGCTGTAGGTAAGTCACTCAACTGCTCTAAGCTGCAGGTTCACCCTCTGCAGAGAATATAACTTTACTATTGCTGCATAACGAATTAGCACAAGCATATCAGCTTAAAACAGTGATCCCAGTTCTGTAGTTCAGAAATCAGAAACACTCAACTGGGAATGTTATGTGTCTCAGGACCAAATCAAAATATTGAGGCTTTTGTTTGGAACTTCTGGGTTAGCCTCCTCTTCCCTGGTGTTTAGCAGAATCTGATTCTTTCTATGCAGCACCGAGGTCTTGTTTCCTTGCTGGTCTCTGGCTGGGGTCCTTTGCACAGAGGCCCCTCCCCAGCCTTCAAGCCACAAAGGTGTGTCCCTCTCATCCCTCTGTGTGTCCTGTCACTCTCACTTCTTCTCTGCTGCCAGCCAGAGAAAGCTCCGCTTGTAAGGGCTCCTGTGTTCCTTGGGGTCCCCCCAGGTAAACCAAGATATTCCCCCCTCAAGGACACTTGTGCCACGTGGCCTCTTCATGGGTGTGATCTCTCATGTTCACAGCTGTTGAGGGTTAGGGCGGGACGTTGCTGGGGGGCTGTTCAGAAATGTGCCTGCCCCAGCGGGCTGGACGCTGCCCGTTGTCAAAGGCCAGATGGGCTGCGCTCAGTGGCCCTGCTGTTGTGCTGCAGTGTCAACCTGTGGGAGATGGCGGAGTTCCTGCTGAGTCATGACGTGGTCAATGCCATCAACCTGGATGGAGGTGGCTCTGCTACCTTTGTGCGTAACGGGACCTTGGCCAGTTACCCGTCAGATCACTGGTAAGCGCCCAGAGCCTGCCTCTGACCATCTCATTCAATCAGTGTTGAGTCCCTTCAAGAGTGAGCAGAAGAGCCAGGATCCCTGCTCTGGGGAGCGCAGGACTGCCGGAGCCCTAGAACAGGGGACAGTGGGTTGGGAGTGAGCCTTGCCGGTAGAGGGCTCAGCCTTCGCAAAGGCTGTGCTGGGATGCAGGGCTGGCAGTGGGAGGAGCCTGTGAAAAGCGAGGAAAGTGAGAATGGAGTGGGGGGGCACCCTCAAGGGGGTGCTGGGGCCTGTCCTCACCCTCTGCACCCTCCTGCAGCCAGGACAACATGTGGCGCTGTCCCCGTCGCGTGTCCACCGTTGTGTGTGTGCATGAGCCCCGCTGCCAGCCGCCCGACTGCAGTGGTCATGGAACCTGTGTGGAGGGCCACTGCGAGTGCACGAGGCCCTTCTGGCAGGGTGCTGCCTGCAGCGAGCTGGACTGTGGCCCCTCCAACTGCAGCGGGCATGGGCTGTGCACAGAGGGTGAGTGGGGGCCGGGGGGGGGATGGTTCCCGTTCTTCTGGCACCCAGGTCCCCTCACCTGGCCCCTCGGTCTTGTCTCAGCAGCTGGCTGCCGCTGTGATGCCGGATGGATGGGGACCAACTGCAGTGAAGGTGAGGTCACCCCCCAGATGGGGAGCAGGAGCTGCCCTGCTGCTTTTGTCGCGCCCTCTGGTTTGGAAACTGCTTCCTGTGTCTTGCTCTCACCTTGTATATGAATCTCCATCTGCTTTTCCTGTGGCTGCTGCAGCACATTGCAGCGGGTGGCCAGGAGAGCAGCGCTGTCTCTTCTCGGGGTTCTGGAGACAGGACTTGAAAGCCAGGGTGTGGGCAGAGCCATGCCCCCTCCCCCTCTGGAGCTGCTCGGGTGGCTCCTGGCATTCCTAGGCCTGGGGCAGCATCACCCGGCCTCAGCCTCCACCTCCCCTGGCCGCCTCCCTGTTTCTGTCCAGCCTGTCTGTCCTCTCAAGAACCCCAGGTTGCCAGCTTGGGGCCCGCCTTCAATCCAGGATGTCTTCTTCCTAACTTAATGTTCCCAGATAAGATCACATTGAGGACTGGCTTGGGAGGAGCAGGGGGCTTCTTCAGCCTGACTGTACACACCTGGGGGCCACCCTGACCTGCAGAGAAAGGCTCCTGACCTCTGTTCTCCCATCTCCTCTCTGCAGAGTGTCCCCTTGGCTGGCATGGGCCAGGCTGCCAAAGTCCTTGCCAGTGTGAGCACCAGTGCCCCTGCGACCCCCAGACTGGCAACTGCAGTGTCTCTCGAGGTATGAGGCCCTGTGGGACTCCCTGGGCAGCAGGGCAGGCCCTTGGCCTCCAGCCCTGTAGCTGCCTCTGGTCTCTTACAGTGAAGCAGTGTCTCCAGTCGTCTGAGGCCACCGTGGGGGCAGGAGAGCTGTCCTTCTTCACCAGGTGGGTACTTCCGTGGGACCAAGGGAGGCCAGGAAGAGGCATCTGGATACCCAGGTAGTGCATCTCCCGTCCCAGCGGGGGCAGGCAGCCACCTGATAGTCCAGAGAGCTAGTGGGAAAGCCCAGGGCCACCACCCTAGTGGGAGCTAAGGGAACTGTGGGCCTCCGTCTCCCTGGTTGTGAAGACTCTTGTCTCCTCAGCTCCGACTCTGCCACAGAGACACCAGCACCAGTGGGACTTGTGTCATTCCTGGGGTGCCTCTGAGTGCTCAGGCTTTGTGCAGTCCGCTCTCTCTGTATTCTAGTTGATGGGTTTCAAATGTGATCCCCCAAAGGGCTTGTTAAAGAGATGCCATGCTCACCCCAGCTTCTCTAAAGCCTGCATTTTGTGATGGGATCCTTGCGCTGCTGCACTCTTCTGGGGACCTTAGCTATGGTTCTTACCGTGATTGCCCCATCCTGCGCATCTGGGCCTCACCCTGACTCTGGAGGTGGTATTGATGGGAGTGCAGAGCTCCCCAGGCCTTGTCCCAGAGGGAGCCCTGGGAGCTCCTTGGAAGGCAGATGGAGGTCCCTACTGGAGGCACAGGGTCACACCTGGAGAAAACCAGAGACACTGTGGGAAGCGTACCAGGGCAGGGGCGAGCAGAGCCTGGAGCCCCAGACCTCAGTCCAGGCTTCTCCAAGCCCCACTGCCTTGCAGACCTGAAACCCATCTGCCCCTGCCAGCAAGGGAAGGGCGTGGGGCTGATGAGCACCTGCATGTGGGTGCTCCTACACCGCAGACGGAAGAAAACAGTCCTTAAAGACCCAGCCCTGTTTCCTTGCCAGCTCCCTGCTGGGGAAGAGGGTCGAGCTCTCCCTGCTCTCTGCAGAGCCCAGCCTTGGTTGCCAATGTCCCCTGGAGCACAGGATGCAAACAGGCCTCCCAGGCGGGAAGTGACCCTCCCTGGCTGCTTTGTCTGACACACACACAGGTCACGGTGGTGCAACCTGTAATCCCAGCAGCTCCGGAGACTGAGGCAGGAGGATTGCAAGTTCACTGCCAGCCTCAGCAACTCAGCGAGGCCCTAAGCAAGTTAGCGAGACTCTGTCTCAAAATAAGAGAAAGGGTTGGGGATGTGGTTCAGTGGCAGAGCGCCCTGGGTTCAACCCTCGGTACCAAAGAAATAGTAATGTATTAACAGTATCTGAAAATCAGTAACATTCATATTTAAAAAAAAAAACTTTAATGGGTTGAATTTTGAGGGGATGTGGACCCACATAGCCACTGTCCCTGTTGCTCCTATATGTGGCTCCCCAGTGCCCCAGGCCCCACCTGGCCCATTCAGCCCAGTGCTCCCCATGTGGGCCCTGGAGGCCCCTCCCATGTGTCCCTGGCCCGAGCCTGCCCAGCAGCCTGCGCTTCTCTTCCACCCGCAGGACCACCTGGCTGGCGCTCACCCTGGTCTTGGTTTTCCTGCTGCTGATCAGCACCGCAGCCAACGTGTCCTTACTCCTCGGCTCCAGAGCAGAGAGGAACCGGCACCTGGATGGGGACTACGTGTACCACCCACTGCAGGAGATGAATGGGGAGCTCCTGGCCACCGAGAAGGAGCAGGCTGGGGACACCTGTGACCCCTTCAAGGACTGAGTCCTGAGCTGCCCAGTGGCCTGTTCCGAAGGATCCGCACTGACCAGCCTCTGCAGGAGAGATTTTGAGGCCACCAACATGGACCCTCCAGGTGGCCTCAGCTCCTACACTGCAGCCAAGGCACCTGTGCCTCTGCCCCTCACCTGGCCCTGACCCTGGGCCTGGACCTGTCCACCTGCCTCTGCACATGCGACACAGGGCTTCCAGAGAGACTGCTGCTCCTTCCCTTCCAGAGAGACTGCTGCTCCTTCCCCGCCTGCCTGTGTCTGCTGCCCAATAGGCCTGGCCCTGTCCCCCAGGAGGCCCTGCACTACTGCCAAAGAGCCCTGGCCTCCTGGGGATGGGGTTGCTAGTGACCCCTGCTCAGTTGCTGAATCCTGGGTGGGGCAGGTCCCAGCCACGCCCCCGTGGGGTGGAATAAAGGGCGGAGCCTGCCTTTCCTACGGACCTCACCACCGATTTGCCAACTAGAATCTGTTTACTGTCCTAGGAAGCTCCCTGCAAAGAAGGGCATTTCCAGGCCTGGGTCTCCTGCTGCCTGGGGTTTCCTCACTTGAATAAACGGACTACTAGACCGAGCCGCCCTGGGCGTCTGGATCCTGGGCAGGGCGCCTAGGTCTTCTGTCTGTTCTTAACCTGAGTCCCCCAGTGCCTGAGCCTGATGTGCTGCGTTCACCCAGCACTCTTCAGTCTGCTGTGCACACGGTGGCTTGGGGTTCCAGGTAGCACACGGAGGGCGGCCAGGGTTGGGCCTCAGCTGCTGTTACTGACCCGGATGTGCTTGGGCAGGGTTTGGTGCATCATCACAATTTTGTGGAATTTAAGTTAATCACCCATGTTGAGGCCAGGAGGTCCCAAACTCCAGACTGGCTTCTCGTTAAAGAGGGTTCTTCAGCAGCCCTGGTGGACACGCAGGGCGATTGGCTGGAGTGGGGACCATCCCCTGGGTCTGGGCTGCCCTCTGCATGCACCGCAGCCCCAGCACCTTCTGCCCAGCGCAGTGAACAGGTCTTTCACTTCTGAAGGGGGGATAAGACCCCCATGGATATGTGCCACTGTGTGCTTCCTAAGCTCTTTTGGGAGGGGGCTGGGGCTCAGCTTTCAGCAGGTCCTCAATTCACCCCAAGTCCGCACATGCGGTCTGGGCCGTCTTGCAGTGAACAGTTCACAACATGGCAGCAGAGACCAACCAGTGACTGCTGCTCCTGAAACATGAGACTCATTTCTTGTGCTTCAAGGGTCACCTGGTGGATTTTACCAACCTGGGTCAGCGAATGCAGGTCGGGGCTGCCCGGCCTGGATGGCAACTGCTGATGAAGCAGCTCACAGACCGCTGGGCGTCCCCTCCTCCAGGAGGTGAGCTCAGGCTTGGGGTCAGGAGGCAGGTCAGTGAGGGAGGGAGGGAGAAAATAAGGTGGGCTAGGCTGTGTCCTGAATTGCTGTGCCCTCACTTGGCCACCCTGGATCAGATTAAAGCAGGTCAGGCCAGCCCACCCTCAAGGGTAGGGGACATAAGTTCCACCACCTGAGAGGTGCTGTAAAGGTGGGGTGGTATGTTGGCATCATCCTAAGAGCAGTTCCCAAGCCTGGCTGCAGGTTGGAATATATTCTGGAATTTCCTGCAGTTGTAGACACTGGACTCTGCCCCAGACCCACTGAGCCCAAATCTCAGAGGTGGGGGAGAGGATGCTAAAGTCCACAGGGAGCATCCCCAGGGCGTGAGGCAGCAAGGCCAGTGGTGAGCCATACCCGTGGCCTGCAAGCTCGACCTTTGAAAGGACATCTCGGTCCTCGGCTGGGCCGCTAGCTATGTTGGGCAGGTGACAGTGCTGTGCGCTTGCTTCATGCAGTCGGGGCTCAGGGAGAGAGACAGCAGCCCCTGAACGGTGTGAGTTGTAGTGGTTCCTGGTTAAGTGGCTTACATTGAAAGATCTGGACCTCCCTGGGCCCTGCAGAATTTTAATTGAGCCACAGGGATATCTATTACCTTTCCCTGCCCACATCCAGCTCCTCTCCTTTTAGTGACATCCCTGACTCAGGCTGCACCCTCTGAAGGCAAGGACATGAGACAAGAGGTTTGTTTAAGTGACCTAGGATGCCCTCGCAGGGGACGGGAGGGAAGGCACCCCCATACAGGGCATATTGGTGAGCAGGTGAGTGCTGCAGGTGACATGGCCCAGTCCTGCTAGGGACCTCCAGGGACCTTGTAGAACGTGCCAGGGCTGTACCACCTGAGGCAAGGGCCTGGCTAGGGGCCGCTCCTGAGAGTTCCTGCCAAGGTGCTTGCAGCGTGCCCTCTGTGGGCTCAGAGTTCCAGCAGCCAGAGGTGCAGGTGCTGCTTCCTCCGAGGTGACTAAAGCTCCAGGGAGGTGGCAGGGCACCAGCTCGCTGGCCTCAGGACAGCCTCCAGGGTGCTGCCTCTCTCCAGTCCTCCACCAGGTGTTTTGATGGACACTTCTCTTCCCCTGCCAGTTCAAGGTGGACCTCAGGGATGGGTCCAGAGCCAGGCATCCATCCAGGTCAGCCATTCAGAGCCCACCCTGGAACTTCTGGAACTGGTCAGCTTCAGGGGTGTGAGCTACGTGGAGGAGAGCAAACCAGCTCTCTCCTTTGTGAAGAAGGCGTCATCAGAATTCTGAGAGCCGTCCAGAGTGCAGAAGAACCAGGGAGAGGAAGAGGACACAATCTGAGCTCCTGGATCCAGCCATACCTGAAGCTGGAATCAGTCTTGGACTTCCAGCTACCAATAAATCCTCATTTCTGTTTGAGGCAGTTTATGTTGGGTTTTGCAACCCAAAGGGTATGACACTCATAGTGTTACAGGACAAGTCCATTTCTGAACTCAAGGCATTTGTAGTGCTTAGATGGAACATGGAGATTCTGGTATTCCAATACCTACCCTTGGTGGGGGGACAGGTGACACAAATACACAAGAGTGAACGCCATGGAGCTTCAGTCAAGCTGGCCAGGTGCCCTCTGTGATGTTGGTGGTAAGTAAAGGGCGCGAGCACCAGCACGGACTGTGGAGCAGGGGTCCTCGCAGCCCGTTCAGCAGCCCCTAGAGTCCTGTGTGCTGGGTGATTACCATGGCAGCATGTGTCAATGGCTGGGGCGCCCTTCACAGAAGCCCACCTTGGGGAGACCCCAGGAAGTTTCTGGTCGAGGTCAGCGGGTGGGCTGTGGAGGCTCCCGCGAGCCCTATGATGGGAACACGAAGCAGGTGTCTTCACCTTTCACCAGATTCTCTAAGGGTCCGTGTCTCAAAAAAATATTGGCTCCAAAAAAGGAACTCAGAAGTCTAGAATTTTGCTTCATTAATGCCTTGGTGGGTCACTCACGGAGGGAGAGGTGGAAGGCCCAGCTGCCTCCGGCCTCCCTGGAGCTGCCGGCTCCCAGTGCCCAGACCCATGCAGGAAGTCCCAGAGGGTTGCACCTTGGGGACAGCCCCCAGGCCACACGGGAGCTCTGAGCATGTTTTGGCCTCTCAGGCCCAGGCCCCAGGAGACCTCCAGGGAGGAGCAATGGCTAAGAGACGTCAGAGGGGCCCACAGCTCAGCCTGATCCCAGCCCTTGCTCCCTCCAGGGCTATCTTCTTCCAGTGCCCACACTGCAGGAGAAATCCGTGGAAAGGTCACTGTGAATGATGAGTGTTGGTCAGGACTGGTCCTAGAAGCTGGGTAGACAGGTGGCCCCAAGGTCATGACAAAAGGTACCTTCACCTCCCGACTTTCCCCAGTGACAGCTTTGGCCTCCAGCTCCAACACAGGGAGGCTCCTCAGCCCATGAGGTATGTGGCAGCCAGCACCTCTGGTCCAATCCCTGAGAGAGCCTATGGGAAGGACAGGCAGTGCCCTGGATGGGACCCTCACATGCTTTGACATCAGGACTGTGGCTGTCCTGAACCCAGGGGGCAGAGGGCAGAGAGGCCCAGGAAAGATGGGGACTGCAAGGTGGTGCATGATTTTAATCACAGCAACTCAGGAGGCTGAGGCAGGAGGATCACAAGTTCAAGGCCAGCCTCAACAACTTAGCAAGGCCCTAAGCGACTTAGACCTCGTCTCAAAATAAATAATAAAAAGGGCTGAGGATACGACTCAATAGCAAAGTGCTCCCGGATTCAATCCCCTATACCAAAAAAGAAAGAAAGGAAAAAAAAGGAAAGGTGGACTGCAGGGCCTCACTTTCCCCTGAATACGGAAGAGTGGCAGGTGGGATCCAGGAACCCCCTTCAACACCCCGGATGGCAGCTCTGAGTGGACCCAGGAATCTGTGTGCTAACACCTTGGTCGGCCACACGCTGGTTCACATATGGCTCACACGTTTTAATGGGTCAAATAGGATCCCCCAACCCAAGTCCACCAGAGCCGCAGGTGAGGTCATTGGGCACAGGGGTCTTCACAGGCTTGGTGGGCTCAGGATGTCAAGATGATGCCACACGTCCAGTGACACTCCATTGAAAAAGGGGCTCGGGCTGGAGCGGTGTCTCGGTGGCTGGAGCACTTGCCTGGCATGTGCAAGGACCCCAGTTCGAACCCCAGCACCGCATACACAACTAAGTGTCGGAGCAACGAAGGCCACATGAAGCACTAAATAAAATTGATTCTCTCTTTCTCTCTTTCTCTCTCTCTAATAAAAACAAGGACACTGTTCTTATTGAGCAATCAATAAGGGGAGGAGGCTTCCTGAGAGTGCAGGGTGGAAAGGGCAAGAAAAGAAGCGCTTATTTATTTTTTCTTTGGGGATTTTTTTTTTTTTTGTACTGGGGATTGAACCCAAGGGTGCTCCACCACTGAGCCTCACCCCCATCCTTTTTTTTTCTTTTTAAAGAGAGGGACAGTGAGAGAGAGAATCAGTTCCACTTGGTCTTTCATGTGGCTTTAGTTGCTCTGACACTTAGCGGCTCTGGGGCTCAAACCTGCGTACTCACGCATGCCAGGCAAATGCGTACCGCTGAGCCACTGCTCCAGCCCCAGCCCCAGCCCCAGCCCCAGCCCCATTCCCCGGCCCTTTTTAATTTTTTGAGACACAGTCTCCCTGGGTTGCTCAGGTTGGCCTGGCACTTGCGATCCTCCTGCCTCGGCCTCCCAGGTCGCCAGGATCACAGGTGTGCTCAACAACCCTATGTTCACATCTGGAGAAAACCTCCCTGGCTGAGGGAAGCAGCACTTTCAGATCCCTGGATTTGCCCAGAACACATGAGCGGTTCCTAGGAGGGCAAATCCGACTGCACACAGCGCAGAGGGCAGAGGGCAGAGGTAGCCGGGCTCGCTGTCCTGTGGATGCCACGCTGCCTCCTGAACGCCAGGGGCTGGCATCCTCGGGAAGCAGCCTGGATTCCGGATGAGAGGCATTAAGAAATCAGAATCACCCACACGTTTATTGAGCTCTTTCTGTTCCAACGCTGTGCTGAGGACTTCTTAACCACTCTCATCTTGTCCCACTACAACCCAGTGAGGTAGGCACTGCTGTCCCCATTTGCAGATGAGGACACTGAGGCACAGAGAGGTTAAGTCACCTGCTGGAGGTTCCACAGCTGTGAAAGGAAGGCTGGGCTTTGAACCTGGTCTAATGGTCACATTGCTATGGGTCATTTCCACCCTGGCCATGAGGAACTCATGAACAAGATGGAGAAAGGAACCCATTCCCAGAGTCAGCCCTTGTGGGTCTGGGGAAATTTAAAAGCCTAAAGCTCAGCAGTCCCATCCTTGGGCTATTTTTAATTCACAAGCCTTCCCAAGGCAAGAGCAGCCTACTGCTGAGGCTTCAGTGCAGGTTCCAGAACCTTCACACAGGAGGACCCTAGCAGACACCACCATGGACATCTGCTGGTGCAGTGAACCCACCCCCCCCCATCCAGGGAGGGATGGCCCTCCCATCCCGTTGCTTCTGAGGGAACACCAGTCACAGGACCCCCAGCACACACACGACCTGAGCAGGGCCAGTCAGAATCTTCCATGAGATTGAGATAGGAAGGTGGCTTTCTCTTAGAGACTGAGAGACTGAGGTTGGTAGGTTTGGAGCTTCTAGCAGCCCCCTTCCTCACTGGGTGGAAGAAAGAATGAGGCCAGTGTGCAAAGAGATGTCAGGTCAGGAGGCCTGGGTGCAGCTGAAAGGTCTGAGGACACTGGGCTCCTGGATCCAGCCATACCTAGAGCAAGACATCCCAAATACAGGACCTGGGGGACCCCCTTTGTTGCTTAAGATGGTTTTAGCTGGGTTGAGAGAAGTGAGCCAAGAGTATGAGGCTCTCACCAGCGCTTGACAGGAGGTCAAGAGGTCAGCACTTGCCTAGCACTCAGAGACTGTGACCTGCTCCCTTTTTGGGGACCCAGGGAAGGAAAGGAGGAATGCTCTCAGGTCCTAAGGAGATCCAATGTGGTAAGTGGAGAAAGTTATGTCAATATTTGAGCTGGTTCCTGAGTCAGATATGCCCCAGGGCACACAATAACCTCCCCACAAAGGGGAGACCAGATGCCCTGTTGAGACCCTAGATGCAGCCTTACCTGAAGTGCTCCTCCTGGACTGAACAGTTATGTGAACCCATGAGTGATCATCTTTTGTGTTTAAGTCACTGGGTGGTGGGTTTCTGTGACTTAGAATAAAACATTCCTTGCAGCACTCTTGCCCTTTTCAGACCTGTGATTGGCTCCAGCAATGTGTGTGATCCAGGCTAGCCAATCAACGCACTGCACCCCACCCTGACTCACAGTGATTGGTCTAGATTGGGCACGCGACCCTGCTGGCCAGAGCTCTTGATTCCCCAGCAACTGCGATTGGTTCGGGAGTGGATGCAGGTCCCCAGCTGGCTGGTTACGGTTCTGGGAGGAAGATTGGAACTTCTGGGAGTGGGAAGCTCCCTTCTGTGCTAGCTGGACGCACGTGGAGGGGAGATGCCAGCAGTAAGGGAGCCCTGCTCTGACCTGCGGAGGAAGCCCACAGGGCAAGCAAGTGGCGACCAGGGATGAGCCTTGGTGACATCACTGAGTCCCAGATCCTGGGCAGTGAGATTGACAAGGCCTTTTGGGTCCAGAGGAGAGAGTTGTGTCCTTGCAACCTTAAGAGCTCTGGCCCTCTCACAGGCTGAGGGCTGAGTTTTTGCCATCGCGTCCAGATACCCAACTAACTTTGGCAGCCTCTAGACCAGAGGCTCTGGCCCACATGGCCCCAGGCCTCGCAGCGGGTTTCTCATGCTGCACGCTTCCAGATGGGAGAGCCGTGGGCTGCCCCACAGGGCTGGAGCCCGGCTATCTGGAGGCCAGGGAGCTGCCGTGGGACTGGCCAGAGGAAGAAGAGGAGGTGGCTGCACTGAGCTGGGAGAAGCCGCTGGTGCAGGATTCCAGGCTGGACATGGAGCCCCTAGGGAGGAAGAGCTGGGTTACTCTCTCCTGCAAAAGCTGTTGATGCTGCAAACTAGGTCCCAGGGCTCATTGCACAAGGCTGCTGAGTGCCCCAGGGCCCAGGCCAAGTGCAGAGGGAAAAGCAAGTGATGAAAGATGAGCGCCACCCACTTCCCAGCGCTCCTTCCCTGGGACGCAGCCCAACCTGCCACAGACAATCCAGGGGCTTCCCTGACCGGGATCCCTACCATGGCCCAGAGGCCCTGGGAGGCCCCAGCCCCAGCCTCTCTGCAATCAAGCGGGGCCTCCTTCCCAGTCTGCTGACCCGGCCTCACGCATGCGTGGCCTGCGGAGAAGCGACTTCTCTCCACCCTGCTATCTGGTTAGCTCTGAACTGGGGTGGGAGCTGCCCATGAGAGCTTTGCCCCACTGACCAGTTCTACAAGTGCACTGTCCAGCAGCAGCCCCTGGCCACTGGGGCCATTGGGTGGTTGGACCATGGCTACGGTGGCCGAGGAACCCCTACTTATTTCATTCATTTGCTACTTGTAAGTTGCTTTCGCTGTGCACCTTTATGTACTTTGCTACTCAAGTGTGGTCTGGAACCAGTGGCACCCACGCACCTGGAGCTTGTTAGAGCTTCGGAATAAGAATCTGAATTTAAGCAGATCCCCTGGTGACCAATATGCGCACCACTTAGTTCTCATCTCAGTGTCACTTCCCAGAGTCCCCTGCTCTGAGCCCTTGACAGCTATCTGTGTTAAGCCCTCCAGCACCTCCCAGCTGTGTGGCTTCAGGCCGGGTCCCAGGCTGGACATGGCTTCCTGGCATCATCGCTGCCTAGACTTTCGCACGGTGTGAGTCTTTGGTGTCATGCCAGACCCAGTGTGTTCTCCCTGGGACTCAGTCCAGCCCCTGCACATGTAGGGTACAGGAGAGGGCAGCAAGATCTTCCCACAGTGACCAGTGCAGAATGGTTGGTGCACGTGCCCAGCCCTCCCCTCTATCTCCACGTGTCCTCCCGGGCTGCCCTCAGCCCCTCGTCCCCAGCGGTCAGGTGCAGTGGGCTTCCCCGCAGGGCTTCATCTGGAGGACAGGCTCTGCTGCTGAATGGGTCTGACCCCTTTCTCACTGCAGGGGCTCCCTGAATCGCTGCTGGGCCTACCCCTGGAGGAGCTGGCTTACAGAGGCCAAGAAACCCCACAGCCCACAGCAGTCCTGGGAGCAAGCCACACTGGGTGGCCTCCCTGCCCAGGCCCCTCCTGGGCCTACCTGAAGTCCTCGGAGGCCAGCACCTCACAGTAGTAGAGGAGTTTGCATTTGGGTCCTGGGCTGTGCAAAGCCGTCAGGACGTCATCCACACCCGGGAGGCTGCGGGCCACACTGCCAGGGGTGCTGTGCATTTGCCACTGGAGCAGGTAGACCCCAGGCCACCTGGTCACATGGGAGCCCTGAAACACAGCAGCCAGGCTCCATGAGGCCCTTGGTCCTCCCGGGGAAAGGACGAGGGGTGTCTCCCCTCTGTCCCTCTCTCTACCCAACCAGCACACCCTCCTACAAGAATCTCAGGAAGCTGTCCCTGGCACCCCCACATCCCTGGGACCAGATCTCTCTTAATCTGAGGGGAGTCAAGGCCTGGGGTGCTGCTGCAGGACAACAGGTGGGGTTTGGGGAAACACCTGGACTTGGCGGGGCTTTGTTCTACTCGGTGGGCTCTGCAGACCAGGGATCTAGAGAAAGGCTGGGCGGGAGCTCATGGGTGGCTCAGACAGTTTGTTGAGGCGTAGGGGAGAGAACCGTTAGTTATGAGAAGAACGACTCTGAGGACAGGTCGGAATGTCCAGTGGGGTCATAGGACCCATGTGGGAGGGGCAGGGCTCGCTGCATCTTTGACAAGCGTCCCAGGAGTCTGAGGCTGGGCTCTGGGCCCTGGATCTGCCGGCTGACCTTCAGTGCCTCCCCTGCTGTCTGGACCACCTCCCACCCCTCCCAGACTTGCCCTGCCCATCAGCCTTCCAGCTGCCACTTCAACCTCACCTTCCATCCACCTACCATGTCATCTCTTCTCACCTGTTCCCAGGCCCCCCACCCCTCAAGGTCTGTTCTGAAGATGCTTCAACTCATGCAGGGACCTGGGACTTCAAAGCCCAGCCACCTCATCCTTCTCCCTGCACAAGTAGCAGGTGGAATGGTATCACCCCATAAATTCCTGCCCATCTGGAGCCTCAGAAAGGGACCTTGTTTGGAAAAGCAGTCTTTGCAGCTATTGCTCTAAACACAATGATAGTGTCCTTGTAAAAGAAAGAAGAGGGGAGGGTTTGAGAGACACAGAGGATGGAGCCCACCAAAGACGGGGCAGAGACTGCAGTGATGGCGAGGAGCCAGAGGGCAGGAGCTGGAGAGGGACAATGAGGACTCTCACTAGATCCCTCCAGGCAGCACAGCTCTGCCAACACGCTGGTTGTAGACTTGAGCCTCCTGAACTCGGGACAATACCTTTTTTGTGTTTTAAGCCACCTAGTTTGTTCCAGCAGCCCTGGGAAGCATGTGCACTTAGATCCTGCCATGATTCCCCTTTCTCAGATGGGGAAACTGAGGCTCTGGGCACAAGCTCTCCCCCGCACGTGAGACGCGCTTCAGCAGAGCCACATTCTCTCAGTGCTGCCCTGGCTGCCGTTTGGTGGATGAGCCCCTATCACCCAGACGTCTTGCATCTTTCTCCCCTGCTGTCCTGCTAGGTCCCTGAGGCTGGGGACCACGTTCTGTTTGTCCACTGCTATATTCCCAGAAGCCTGACATGCGGCAGACACTTTGTACTGTGTGATGAATGAATAAATGATCCAAAGAACACAAACCTGGATGCTCTCCCCCTCCCGGCAGATCAAGGGAGCTTCCACGCGGCTGTAATCCGTGCCCAGGACCCAGCCCTTCTCGATCAGCTGCCCGCTGGGGGGGCCCGGCTTGAGCACCTGCTTGGTGTGGTACAAGCTAAAGACCACGTCCCCTCGCAGAATGTCAAAGTCCCAGGTAATGACCGACTCCCCCTCCAGAATCTCCAGCGCCACCTGCGTGGGGACAGGCCAGCTCTAAGTTCCAGGGGACAGACCAGCTGAGAGTGGATGCTCAGGGTCTCCCTCCCTGGCCACAAGCTTGATCCCCTGCAGGAGGCGGGCTGCTAAGGCTCCAGCTGCACCCTCCTCTGAGAGGCGCTCTGGGCACATACACCCACCCGTCTCTGAAAGGCCAAGGAGGCTCCGCCCTGGGACACCATGGTGCCTAGTGTGGGACAACACACAGGCCAGGCCTCCTCCTCTTCACGTGCAGGAGCCCCCTGGGTTGGGCTGAGGCCCAACAGCTTCCAAACCGCCTCTGGGTTTAGATTTCTGCCACGCCCGCCCTGCAAGGTCCTGGTTAAGATGGCGTCCAGCCCAGGGCCCTCCCAGGCTGGCCCAGCACCTCATGGGGGGCCCCGCGGAGCACGCTGGCCGAGTGGTACGTCTCACTCCACTGCCGCAGCTGGTCTGCCTGCTCCTGCTCCTCTTCAGTCAGATAAAGGGACTTGGGGACCAGTCCTCCTTCGGGGACATTACACTGGGGGCCAAAGCCAAAAGGGTGCCAGTCAGCGTCACTGAGGCCTGGCTGGCCTGAGTCACAGAGGGTGTCCTGTGAGCCCTGCAACAGCTTGGAACAGTGGCCCCTGCTGAGCTGGACGGGGGCTCCCAAGACCCTGTTTATCCGCACCACCACCCCTGCCACAGCAGGGCACAGACTATCCTTCCCATTTCACAGAGGAGGTAGTGGAGGCTCAGAGAGGTCAGGCCATTGGCCCAAGATCACAGAGCAGAAAGTGGGCAAATGAGGGCACAAAGGCACATTTGTTGGAGCCCCACGCTCATATCCCTTATCAGTGCTGGACGAGGATGGGGACCCTTCCCCACACATTCCTCCAGCCGTCAAAGGCGCTATGGAGAGGCTGCGAATTCTGCAGATTTCCCCAAACCAAAGGCCTTGGCAGAGCCTGTGCCATCCCACAACACAGTTCTCTTGCAAGACGAGGACTGGCAAAGCGAGGTGGAGGTCGCCCCTCAAGCCACTCCAAGACCTGTGTGCAGCTAAAGTAACAACCAAGCAGGAGGCTGGCAGCCGGCGCCGAGGTCGCACAAGCCTGCAGAAGCCCCAGTCCAGAAATGGAGGGGCCTGCACGCCCATGGCCAGGGGAAGGAGCCGAGGCCCAGCTTCCTGCCTGGCATCCCACCTCAGGGGGCCGCAGGCTCTAGAGCACCAGCTCCAGGGGCCAGGGCCACAGGCACCAGGAGTCACCTCCCGCATCCAAGGGCACAGAACCAGCAGGAACACAGCTCATCAGCCTTGTAGATGGGAATACAGGGTGGGTAACCCAGGCCTGGCCTGGGCTCTGGGCTTCTGGAAAATTCTGTCTTGCTGTGTTTGAGAGAGCCAAAGGAAAGCCTACCGCAGGAACTGTCCTCTCCCTGGGGCAGCTTCTACAACAAACCCTGCACCCACTCCTGTAAGAGCTCCCAGTGGCTCAGAGGGCCCCCCCACATCAGCCCTCCCACCGGGACTCCATACTCCTGCAGCCCAGCCCCTGGCCTCACCACACTCTCTCCCCCCAGGAAGTCGGGGATCACTTCTTTGTCCAGATAGTCCACCAGGCCCCCAGGGCCCTGGTAGTTGCTGCCGCTGTAGATGAGGAACTTCCGCCTGGTGTTCTCATTGATGAAGGGGCTGATCTGCAGTAGGGGTAGGGCAAGAGGGAATTTGTTTATTTATTATTTATTAATTGGTACTAGGTATTGAACCCAGGGGTGCTCTACCACTGAGCCACATCCCCAGCCCTTTTGATCTTTTATTTTGAGTCAGGATCTCACTAGTTGCTGAGGTTGGCCTTGAACTTGCTTTCCAGCCTGGCCTCTCCACTAGGCACGGTGTTTTCCAGGCTCATCTGGGCTGTGACACCGGTCAGTGCTTGATCCGTTGTATGGTCTAATGACACTTCATGTAAGGAGGACCACATTCGTTTATCCCCACAGAAACCATTTTAACAGCAGCTCTGAGCCGCACACTGATCCAGTGTCCCAAGGCGTCCCCAGTGCCACCCTGTGGCTGACTTGGTAACAGTTGGGAAAGTGAGAAGAAAGCAAGGGATGGACAGAGGCCCTTAGCATGACCAGGGACTGGCCACACAGCATGGGAGGCCGCAAGCAGAGGTGCGTGGAGCTGGGAGCCCCACCTGGTGGTCCATCTCTTTCTGCCACACTGGTGGAGGGCACAATCTACACCTGGGAGCCACCACTGCCTGCTGAAGCAGCCCAGCCCTCTCCAGGCCTTGCTAAGTTGCTGAGGCTAGCCTCAAACTTGCAATCCTCCTGCCCAGCCTCCCAAGACACTGGGAGCACACTATTTTTTATTGAGATTATTTAACTCATCAGCACAGAACTGATCATGTGATTCAGTGGCTGTTGGTTCCCTTACTACTACTGTGTGGCCACCACCTCTGTCTAGTTTGTGGATATTCCCATCACCCCCCCAGAAGACCCCACACCAGGTCACAGGCACATGGCCTATGCTGTGTCATTTGCCTGCCACACCCTTCTGCCTATCTTTTCCTGGATAATTCCAGCCCCTTCCTCAGGTCTGTCACCTCCTCTGTTCCCTCTACATCACCTCCTGGCAATGCCTGTGAGAGCCCCAGGTGCCACAGGCCCTTGTTACAGAGAATCTTGAGGCACTTAATCATATAGCTACCTTCCGTTTCTCCCCCACCAGGGGCGGCGGGGGGCCCAGGGCTGGCTTCTTCAACTCTCCTTTCTCTACCCTTCACTAATAGCCCTTCTTTGTGCACAGAATCCCTGGGGAACTTGCTAAGGAGCAGACGCTGAGTGTGGGGCACTGGCAGTGGGTGCTCAGGCTGCACTGTGTGGTGGCCCCACATCGGGAGGCTGAGGCTTTCAACTACGAACGCAGCCTGTTGGTGGGCTGTGAAAGTCAGCCAGTGGCACTGGGACCAGCCTGCTCTTATTTTAGTCATTTCCTTAGCAGCACTGGGGAGGGAACCAGGGATGCTGAGCCACTGAGCTCCACACTCAGCCCTCTGAAGCTGAACTTGCAGTCTTCCTGCCTCAGGCCCCTGAGTAGCTGGGATTAGACAGCGCAGCATGGCCAACTTGCCTGGCTGATCTTCAATGGAACAGAATTGAAGAAACTAGCAGAGGTGCTGGTGTAGACAAGGAAAGCGGCCACACTGCACAGACCTCTTGCTCAGGGGCGTGTGCACTCGCTCGTGTGCTGGGCTGCAGCATAAAGCATATTTCTTACTGTGGGTCCCGGGCAAAAAGTTTTAAAATCCTAATATTCCAAGGCCCAAACTCTCCTTGGAATCAGCTCACAGGAATCCTGGAAATACTGAAC
Source organism: Aplodontia rufa (assembly GCA_004027875.1). Taxonomy (NCBI): domain Eukaryota; kingdom Metazoa; phylum Chordata; class Mammalia; order Rodentia; family Aplodontiidae; genus Aplodontia; species Aplodontia rufa. The sequence continues at coordinate 18,544 of PVKS010000841.1, read as the reverse complement.
AATTCTGAGTGTCACCGTCACATTAAAGAAACAGGACAAAGGGTCAGAGCAGTGGCTCAGTGGTTGGAATGCTTGCCTGGCATATGCAAGGACCTGGGTTCAAACCCCAGCACCACATACACAACTAAGAGTCTGAGAAACAAAGGCCAAATGAGAAAATAAATAAAATTGATCTTCTCTTTCTCTCTGTCTTAAAAAAAAAATAACAGGACAAATGTAGTTCATAGCTCACAGAAGAATCCCTCTTATATTGGCCTCCCATCTCAGCCTTCCACCTTAGCCTCCCTGTGGGACTGGCCAGGCTTCTGCTCTTACCAGCGTCCAGAGCACAGGGAAGACTCGGGGGGCTCGCACAATGAGTAGCCGGCCCAGGGTCTCAGGGTAGTTGTCCTCGACCACCTCAATCATGCGCAGCAGGGCCTTCACCCCTGGCCTCCAGAGGTGCCGCATGTTGAGACCCTCCAGGTCCAGCAGGCAGGTCCAGGAACTGTGGCAAACACGGACCCTCTCAGTCCACCTGGCTCCATCACCTTCCAAGATGGACAGGGAGGCTGGGTGGGAGCAGAGGGGGCCACGGGACACTTCGTGGCTCCTGCCTCAACAAGAGGCCACATGGTGAAGAGGTTCAGTGCATGGACACCTAGGCCCAGTGCCAGAATCCAGGTCTCACCTCCATGCTTGAGAGCTGTGTGACACAGGCCAGGGACCCGCCCTCTCATTGGCCAGTGGAAAGCACCTCCGTGTCAAGCAAAGGTTGTTAGAATTAAATGAGATGCGAGATGTAACTCTCTGCAAGACAGGTGCACAGCAGGAGCACAGCTGTTAACTGTTGAGAAGATGCTAATCGCTACACAGAGCCAGCACAGGCACTAAGAGCATGCCCTGCGGTGTGGGACGGTGTGGGACGGCCCAGGTTCAGATCCTGCTGCTGCCACCTGCTGCGTGGCCTGGGCCAAGTTCTTAACCTCTCTGCGTCTCCATTCCATTACCACTAACTCAATGGGAACATGACCATCTTCTTCAGTAGCTGGTCCCTGGGACCCTCCGCATCCTGGACGTTCCCTGAATCCTGTCCACACCTCTGCCACAGGCCCATTATGACAGACTGACTCCCACCCCCACCCCATGTACCTGTCCTTAGGAATCTCCAGATGGAGGGGAACTTAATCTTCACAAAGATAAGACTATTTGGGGATAAAAAGATTAAGCAGCTGGCTTTGCCAGTCCTGCCTGGTCGGACCACCAGGAGGACAGAAGAGGTCAAGGGCCCGGAAGAGCTCTGCTACCCAGGAAGTGCTGCAGACCTGTGGGCTTCAGTTTTTGACAGCTGTCCTCTGTGGCAGTCCACTTTTCCAAACCTGCCTTACAGAGGAGGGAAGCTACAGCCAGCAGATCCATGGCCTCAGGGATGACCACACTGCACACGCTGGCTCAGGAGTGGAAATGGCAGCGGGGAGTGGCAGGGGACAGGAGACCCACCTGGCTCTGCCACTGCACCCTCTACAGCCCCCCATGAGCATCACACCCCAGACTCAGATTCCTCAGGGGTAAAAATCAGGATGATTATAGTCCCTGCCCCACAAGGTCACTGAAGAATGAGGTGGGGACAATGACATAAAGCCCCCACCCGCTGCCTGGCATGGCATCCACATGTCCCATCCCTCGGGGGACTGCCAGCCCAGGTTCTTGCCTGATGGGACGGCCAAGCTGTCTGGTGTTCCCTTCACACCTCTTTTGTCCCTCCTCGTTGACGGAGAGAACCTGCAGGGTGGAGGGTGCTGAGCTGCCGCAGGGCTGTTCCCCCGCAGGCGACCCCTGGGCCCAGCCCCGGGAGGCCCCGACTCACGTGCTGCAGCAGCGCCTCCTCGCCCACCGCCTTCATCAAGCCTTTGGTGTCCATCTGGCCCAGGCGGAGGATGTACAGGGGGCGTCCGTCTTTGTGGGCAAGCAAAGAGAAGGGGTGCTGACCGCAGGGGGGACAAGCCACTGTGAAACTGCAGCGTCCTCCCAGGAGCAGACATGAGGCTGGGCTGGCCTGGGCCAGTGGGTGCCAACACCTGCCTCCTTCCCAGAGGACCAACCCCACCTCTCACCAAAGACCCAGGCAACAGTGTGTCCAGACCAGGACAAGGAGACAGACTGTGGGACCCTGGGAGAGGGCCTGTGGCACTCCCAGCCCATCTTGGTAACTCTTCCTAAACCCAGTAGCCGGCTTTAGAAGAGGAGAGCCTGTGCCACACAGGGGTGGGAACCGCGGGTGGGCAGCATTAGCCCTTGGTGCTGTCAGTCAAAGCAAGAGGAAAACCAGGAAGAGGGATCTGCTGTCATCTGCGTCACCCTCTGAAAAGTCCCAGGAGCACAAACGGCTGTGTCCAGGGAAGAGCGGGTCAGGCGGCGTGAGACTGGAGACACATGCTGCTGTCCACCCATCAACAGCCCCGCTGCTGTGTGCCCACCCAGGGACCCTGCATGCATCGTAACCGGTTCAGCTGGGCATTCAGCAAAATTAACTTGCTGTGCCATGCTCCTGGTGGACTGGATGATATTTCCCAATGCTCTACTCACACGCCTGTTTTCTCAAAAGAACAGAACTCTAAGTGCACAATGCTTACTTCGGAGCTGCCACTGTGAGTGCTCCTTCTGCTCGATTTAGCAGGTCCCTAAACAGGACCAGGGGACATCATGGGTTGATGCCATCAGCACAGCCCTAGGCCAGCAGTAACTGCCCTGAATGAGCCCTGGGATGCCCACCTCCACCTCAGCCCTGCCCCAGAAGCCACAGCCTTCCTGGGCTCTGGAGCACCAAGCAGCATGTCAGCGCTGCCCTTCCGGCCATTTCAAACAGCAAAATTGCCCCCAAAAGGCATAAAAATACAAAACTGGGACACTAAATAAGCCACCAAAATATTCGCCACCAAAACATTCCTTACATGCAGTGATCAGCAGGGAACCTGAGTGCTGGGAACTCTGCACCTGTCCTTATATGATCTTGACAGAGTCGTGAGGGTTACTAATAATTTTAGCAATTGGGAGCAATCCACAAACATGGACTCTATGAATAAGGAGGATCGACCGCGCATTAAAAGAAATTATGCCGGGACGGAGCAGTGGCTCAGCGTTACAGTGCTTGCCTGCCACACACAAGGACACAGGTTTGAACCCCAGTACCACGTACATATTATAGTGTCAGAGCAACAAAAGCCAACGAAAAACTAAATAAAATTGAGTCTCTCTTTCTCTTTCTCTCTCACTGTCCCTCCAAGAAAGAAAGAAAGAAAGAAACTGCCAACCAGTTCTTCGGGTCAGCCATTTACCCTCATCAGTATACATGGATTTATGTAAAGGAGAGTGAAAAGCACAATAAACATTGGCTGTAATTTTTTAAATGTAGAAACGATATCTGTAGCAGGTGGACACACACACACACACACACACACACACACACAATGTGATCCTTATTTGAAAATAGAGTCTTTGCTACTAGAGCTTATAAACGACTTTAGCAGAGTGGCTGGTTATAAGATCAACACTCATAAATCAATAGCTTTCCCATATTCCAGCAGTGATTCTGCCGAAGAAGAAATCCGGAAATTTGTCCCATTCACAACAACCTCAAAAAGAACAAAATACCTGGGTATTAATCTAACAAAGGATATAAAGGACCTCTACAATGAAAACTATCAAACATCAAAAAAAAATTGAAGAAGATCTGAGAAGATGGATAAACATTCCATGCTCTTGGTTAGGCAGAATCAATATCATTAAAATGGCCATTCTGCCGAAAGCCCTCTACAGATTCAATGCAATCTCCATCAAGATACCAATGAAGTTCTTCATGGATACAGAAAAAGGAATTCTCAAATTCATTTGGAATAACAGGAAACCCAGAATAACCAAAACATTACTAAGCAAGAAAGAGGAAGCAGGAGATATAACAATATCTGACCTGAAATTATACTATAGGGCTATAGTAACAAAAACAGCATGGTAATTGGTATCCAAACAGACATGAAGATCAATGGAACATAATAGAAGATACTGAAACAAATCCACAAGTCTTTAACCACCTAATATTTGACGAAGGAGGAAAATCTATAACATGGAAGAAAGACAGCCTGTACAACAAATGGAGTTGGACGAACTAGACATCCACATGCACACAACTGAAACTAGATCCCTGTCTCTCACCCTGCACAAGAATCAAATTGAAATGGATCAAAGAATTAGGAATCAAACCAGCAACTATACAATTGCTAGAAGAAAGAATAGGATCAAGACTCCACGACATCGGTGTAGGCACCTCCTTCCTCAACAAGACTTCCATAGCTAAAGAATTAAAGCCAAGAGTCAATGAGTGAGATGCCATTAAACTGAAAAGCTTCTGCACAGCTAAAGATTTAGTCAAGAGCATCAAGAAAGAGCCTACAGAATGGGAGAAAATCATTGCATGCTATGCCTCTGACAGGGGACCAATATCCAGAATGTACAAAGAACTCAAAAAAACTGAACACCAAAAGCACAAAAAATCCAATCAAAAAATGGGCTAGGGAACTGAATAGAAACTTCTCAACATAGGAAGTCCAGAAAGCCAATAAATATATGAGAAAATATTCTACATCACTAGCAATCAGAGAAATGCAAATCAAAACTGAGATTCCACCTCACTCCAGTCAGAGTGACAAAAACAACAACAGATGCTGGGGAGGTTGTGGGGAGAAAGGAACACTAACGCAGTGCTAGTGGGACTGCAAACTGGTACGGCCACTCTGGAAGGCAGTGTGGAGACTCCTCAAAAACACTAGGGATGGAAACACCTTATGACCCAGCTCTCCCACTCCTGGGTATTTTTCCAAAAGAGCTAGAATCAGCTCACTACAGAGACACAGCTACGTCAATGTTTATAGCAGCTCAGTTTACAATAGCTAAACTATGGATGAGCCCAGATGCCCCTCACTGGATGAGTGGATTCAAAGCCTGTGTTGCATATACACAATGGAGTTCTACTTCGATATTGGAGAGAATGATATCATGCCTTTTGCAATTATGCTGGGTGAAATATCCCAAACTCAGAGACTTAAGGGCCAAATGTTTTCTCTCGTATATGGAAGCTAGTGTAAAACCTAAGACAGAATGATAGTTAGCTGAGTTTAAGTAATAAACTCACCACAGTTGAAACTCCAATAAGCTGGGGGAACCATACCTAGGAAGGTGTAGGGAGAAGGGAGGGAGGGAGGAAGGAGAGGGAGGGATAAGGGGGATTTCAATACAACAGGGAATACCCAACTCCCATTGGAAGCCTAACTATACACAGGCAGGCTGAGAAACTCAGAGATGTCAACAATTATTATACATGTATGTGTTCATTTCAAACTACAGTATGGTGGGATTATAGAGGAGACATGAGTTTGGGGAGTGGATGAGGGGGGGCAGATCCTGGTCTAGGATCAGCCTTAGCTTACTGTCTCACTATGTCAATATCCATGTACGCATGAATATGTAACAACGATTCCTTCCAATGTGTAAGACTATGTTGAACTAATAAAAGAAAATGAGCTTCAGGGCAAAAGAAAATAGAATCTTTGCAGATGCTTTAGTTAATGATTTTAAGAGGAAATCATGCTGGGTGGGAGCAGTAGCACATGCCTGTTAACCCCAGAGGCTCAGGAAGCTAAGGCAGGAGGATTGCAAGTTCAAGGTCAGCCTCCGGAACTTAGTGAGCCTCTGCCTCAAAATAAAAAATAAAAAGGGCTGGGGATGTGGCTCAGTTATAGAGCAACCCTGGTTTCAATCCTTAGTGATGAAAAAAAGAGGAAATCATACCGGATTTGGGCTGGGCCCTCCATTCAAACACCTGCCCTTACAGGAAGAAGACAGACCGCAGAGAGATGCCCGGAGAAGGCCACTGGTGCAGACAGATATTAAGGAGCACCAGGGGCCACCAGAAGCTGGCACAGGCAGAGCAGATGGTCCCTCTAAACCTGGAGGGAGCACAGCCCACCCACACCTTGGCTCCAGACTTCTGGCTCCAGAACTTCCAGAGGCCACAGCTGTTTAAGCCTCCAGGTTTGTGGTGAGCTTTGGCTGCCCTAGGAGTCTCATGCTGTTTAGGAACCATCACCTACACACTCCCAACCCAGGTACAGAGCCGAGCCAGCCCTGCAGCGGAGATGCCTCTCCACAAGCCCTGACTCCATTCCATTTCCACCTTCTTCACAACTGGGTGTCACTTCAGAGGTGACCCCAGATAGCCTGGAACACCAAAAGGAAAACGGGATGTCTGCATAAAGCATGCTATTTCAAGTGCGCTTGGCAGTGCCCAGAATGTGCCCCATGTCCCAGGCGTGACAACACACCTATGTCCTGGTAGTGCCAGCCACCTGCGTAAAACTCCTCCATCAGGGCAGGGGGCCGCCAGGTCTGAAGGAGGACATCCACCTGGTGCTGCTTCCGCCAGCTCAGGGACTGGCACAGCATCTCCCGGGCCTTGTCCAGGTGGAAGTCTCGGGCACGCAGGAACCGGAGGATGTGTTCGTCTTTGGGAATCTGAGGCACAGAGAAAGAAGAAGCCCGTAGAAGGACATTCCCTAGCCCAGCAGGTAAATGACAGAAGAGGGGCCTCCTGGCTCATCTGCAGAACGTGCAGAATGCTTTGCTCCCTCAACCACACAGCAGGGAGACGCCGGGGTAGGAACCCCTGCATTTGGCTGCCTGACGCTCCTCCCCGTGGACCTGCCCTGCAACACTAGCCCCAGCATGAGCTGCCACTTCTCGGGGGCTCAGGACCAGGACTGGCCTCTGTGGCTCCGTATGCCGATACCATCCCCATTGCACAGGTGAAGACGTGGCAGCCTGGCACTAAAGAGATGCCCTCGCGTGCAAAAAGAAAGGCCAGCGACCCAGGGCGGCAAGAAGGTCTTGCTCAGCAAAGCCGAAGTCCTCGCTTGGGGACTGCATATATCCTTGTAATGGGAGCAAGAGGCCAAAGGCAAAACCCACGGCCTGACAAATCCACCCTTGTGAGGTCTTTAAATGCCCCAGGAAAGGACAGTACAACGGTGTCATGACATGGTGCTATGCAGCAGTCTTCAACGGGGACACACGGCATGTCAGAAGCCACTCGAGATTGTAAGGCAGAAGGGGTCTGATGATATCCATTGGTTGGAGGCCAGGGATACTGTTAATCAGGACAATCCTCATCCACGACACTGCAAAGAATTGTCCAGCCCCACCCGTCACTAGCATGAGGACTTGGGGACCTGTTGGCAGGAACGCCCTCAGCCCATGTCATGAATATGCGGGACAGTACTGAAAAAAACTAAGAAGAGAGAATGTTTGCACATCAAAATTATGTAAACTTGGGACTGGAGTCGTGGCCCAGTGCTTGGAGCTCTTGCCTGGCATGCTCAGGGACCCGGGTTCGAACCCCAGCACCACGTATACAACTGAGTGTTGGAGAAACAAAAGCCAGGTGGAAAATTAAATAAAGTTGATTCTCTCTTTTTCTTTATCTCTCCCTCTCTCTCTTAAAAAAGAAAAAAAATCACATGAACTTGTCTGCCTGGCCTGCGCAGTGCCTCAGGCTGATTCTGCAGCACCCACCTTGCCTCTGTGGGTCTCCTGCAGCCAGCACCGAAGCTGGATCAGGCAGCTCTCCTGCATGGGGGTGAGGCGGCCCAGGCACCTCTCGATGTAATCTGCATCCAGCTTGTCCCCTTGGAGGAAAAGAACGGGGTTTCAGGACTAGAGGGAGGCACCACATCCTCTTGCCACACGTCCCTTTCTGCTGCCCTCCTGTGCCTGCTGCCTCCTCTGCTCTGGAACATGGTTCAAAGCCAGGCTGTGGCTCTGGCTCCAGACAGCAGCCCTGTGGACTCCACATTCATTAATTTTTCTAGCCTGTGTCCAGGCGGTTCTAAAACTCAGGCCAAGACAAACCTGGACTTCACCGTGGGCACTGACCGCTCTGAACCTCAGAATGGTCCTGATGGGTGTGAGTTCCTGTTCGCTCAGGACTCGCCTGTTCTCAGTGGCTTCTCCCACTCAGCAGGGACTCACTGTGACCCCCACTTTAGACAAGGCTGAGGAAGGCCAGTTCCCACGGATGAGCTGCAGCAGTATGACCAGCAGTCCCCTCTGCTTCCCCACTGCCCCGGCTCCCTCTCCCAGGAATGAGGTTCTTGGTATACAGAACATGGCCCTGCAGCACCACTGTGCCATCCGTGTAGGGGCCTGGGGACCACCTGGCCACCCCACTCTGCAATCCTAGCCCACACCATCAGGTCAGCCCAATGCCAGCAGGCAGAGGCCGGACTCAACCTGGTCCTGTTACCAGCTCTTAGTGGCTGCACAGCAGATGCTGGCGTCCGCAGCCTCCTGGTATCTTGGCAGGGGATGGAGATGTTCCACAAAGCAGCAGCCCTTGTGGGCAGAGCCACTTCTTTGTGGACAGCTGGTGCAACAAGAAAGCAAACTGAATGCCCGTCCAGCAAAAAACGCTCAGCGGCTCCCCCACAACAAGCCCCGGGCGTGGGGGTCGCGCCAACCATGTGCAAACATGCGCAAACGGCAGGGGCGAAGGGGTCAGTGGAACTCATGTGGTCGCAGGCAGACAGAGAGGCAGGAGCTCCTGCATCCTTCTGGCCTGCACAGATGTGAAGGCTCTTTTCTACTTCTGGGCACAAAGACCCAGTGATTCAGAACGGGGTGGAGGGGCCTGGCTGTGCCTTCTGCCAGCCACCCTGACTGGCAGCCTGCTGGAGGAGAATGGGGCAAAGTCCTTTGCAAAAACGAGCCAGGTGCAGGGCAGGAAGCCACAGAGAGCAGGCCCAGGAGGGGCTGCAGAGAACACAGCGGCACAAAAGAGAAGGAGCCCAGGTCAGCCGTAGCCAGCCCTGCGGTCGGTGCATGAATGAACTCTGTTCTCCCTAAACGAAGCTCCAGATGCAGTATCAGTTACATGGTGTTGTCACTTAGGATCTCAGATCAGGCAGGCCTCTACATGTCACTGGCCCAAAATGGAAAAACGGAATCAGCACAATGACACACCACGCTCATGGTTAAAGCTAGACTCATTGGGGGCTGGAGCGGTGGCTCAGTGGCTGCAGCGCTTGCTCGACATGCACAAGGACACGGGTTCAAACCCCAGCACTACATACACAACAAAGTGTCAGAGCAACAAAAGCCACATGAAAAACTAAATAAAATTGATTCTTTCTCTCTCACTGTCCCTCTCTCTTTAAAAAAAAAACAAAACAAACTGAACAACCTAAATGCCCATCCATAGGGGTCTAGCTACATAAACTAATTAAAAATAGTAAATAAATGTTTACTAATAAATTTTATAGAACAACCACATCACCCTATAAACTATATGCAAGATATGTGCATTGATATGAAAAGTAACTCAAGCAACATTAAGCGTGAATGAGAAAAATGAAAACAAGTGGAAAGCAGAATACACATTTGCTCACCATGTTACACGTGTGTGCCCCTGTGCTCATGTCCCATGGGTCTCTGCGGCTGGGCAGCTTCACGAAATACACACACAGCTCTCTTCTAGGCCTCAGGGAGAGCTGGGGCATCTTACTTCCTACTTTACATCTTCTGAGTAGTCTGAAATTTCTCTACCATGATCATGCATGACTCGTGTAATTAAAAATAGTAGTAAACCAGAGGCAGGCACCACTGTGGGCAAGCTCAGCTCCTGATCTGGTCACGGCCAGCAGGCAGAGGAGGCTGTGGTCAGGCAGGGCCCAGACCCTCCTGGGCGGTCCGTCATCCTCCTCCTACGAGCCAGCCACTTCCCAGCACCTGCGCCAGGGCCACCTGATGGCCACCTACCGTCATCTCCGCCCGTCTCCGTGACAGGGTCAGGGGCTCCCCCAGCCTGTGGTGGGCCTGGCTGGCTGCGGGGATCCTCCTCCCAGACAGGGGCTGGCGTCCAGCGGGGGATGTAAGAGGTGCCCTGGGAGATGAGCTCCTTCAGGTAGTGCTCAATCACCTCCTTGCCCTGAAGCCAGAGACCTGAGTCAGGGGGACGCGATGGCTGAATGGCCACATGGGCGCCCCCTCCCACACCTGGTTCCGTCCCATTCCAGACAAGGCACCTCCTGGGCAGCCAAAATGGGGCGGAGAGACATGCTACCAATACCCACAGGGTTTCAGGGCGTAGCACAGAGCACAGACCCTGAGCTAGCTCAGTTTTATACCAACGTGCCAGACAAAATAAGTTAGCAAAGCTAATTTCACCCGTGTCACCACACAATCAGGCTGTCCCCTGTGATGGGCCTGGGTCTTTAAACCCAGCAATGACCTCTTTAGCTAGAAAAAGCCTCTGCAGAATGTCCCTCCTCTGCCCACAGTCCACTGCAGGGGCCCTCAAGACCTCCTGGTGCTGGAACAAGGACCAGGCCGGTTCTTTCTACCCCTCATCTCACGTGATCTGGTCATGGCACCCTTGTTACTAATGGGAAGCCGAGTCCCAGAAAGGTCAGGGCTCTTGCCCAGTGCCACGTGCACTGCAAGGTGGCCCACGTGGCCCCTCACCCTCTTGATGTTGGTGGTGTACTGTCTCATGGCAATCTTCTCCAAGGCATTCTCAAAGCCAAAGAAGGAGCGGATGTCCAGGGAGGCTGACTGCTCGAAACAAGTCCAGTCTTCATTCTCAGGGTGGACCTGGAAGCAGGCAGGGGATTCGTGTCCTCCCCAGGGCTCTCCCGGTGACCCAGGCCCAGGCAGAGCACACAGTGCACAGCACAGCACAGCCTAGCAACACCAGGCCCCCACCCCAGGAGGCACACACAGCCTACACTGCAGAGGAATGGACAGCTCTCCCATGAGGGCCTGCAAGGCGGGCCTGCGAGCTGCGCCCTGCCCCTTAAAAATTACAGACAGACGTAAAACGATGTGCAAATGGGCTGGGCACGCAGTCAGCACTAGGGCACACACCTAGCACACACGAGGCCCTGAATTCCATCCCCAGCACAAAAGCATTATACATGAAGGACGTTTAGCACAGAAATCACGTAAAACAGCATAAATATGTGAACAAATTAGCAACATCATATAAAGCTCCATGTGCATTTTCTGAAGAGAGAGGGACAGTGAGAGAGAGAGAAAGAGAATCAATTTCATTTAGTTTTTCATGAGGCTTTCATTGCTCCGACACTTCGTCCTGTATGTGGTGCTGGGGTTCCATCCAGCGTCCTGGTGCATGCAGGGCAAGCGCTGTAACCTCAGGGGCACTGCTCCAGCCCCTCAATATGTATTTCTAAATTACATATGATATGCTATATATGTGGCATTTAAGGATGTATCATATATCCACAAATACGTAGATATTCATTAATACTTCTGGGACCCAGACGCAGTGCTCCTTAGAGAGCTCCCTGGATGGCTGAGAAATGTGCCAGTTCCTGGGCCCACCCCACACCGAGGAGGGCAGAGCTGGGGAATCTGCACCAGCAGGGACACTCGGAACTGCTGCTCCTACCACTGGCCAAAGTCACTTTGAGAAACTCGGTGCTGAAAGGGGCTTATGAACAGCAGTTACCTATAGGAAACTGAACTTCATCTCTAGGAGGCCCCAAGAGGGGCTGCGGGGTAGAAAGGAAAAGCAATGAGCATCTAGTGTATGCTTGCTGTATACAAAGTACCGAGTAAGTGAAAGATGAATGAAGCAGAGTCCCTCCCGGGGGGAAGGCTGGGCAGAGACACATGGAAAGCGTCTCAGATGCCTTGTGGTTGCTATGCTGGCATCACCGTTGTGAGAACTACATTCTACGATCCCACGTTGAGATCACGTGGGATCCAGCCTGGGCCCAGGGGCCTGACCTACATTATCCACTGGATGCTCCCAGCAAGCCCAGGGTCTGCCAGGCAGGGTCTGCTAATGCCTGAATTTGCAGGTAGGGATGGTGGGGCCAGTCAGCAAAGAAAGTGGCAGAGCTGGTCCATCCAGCCACACCTTCCAGACCCCTCCCTCCAGCTCGGTGGCCAGCAGGACCTGGCTCCACAGCCTGGCCTTGTCAGAGCCGGCTCACCCCCCTCAGACCTTCACCTGTGCAGCTCCCAGCTCAGAAGTGTGTGCCCAGCCTTTCTGGGCTGGTTCCTCTCATCTTTCAGCTCCCAGCCTCGGTGGCCCCTCCTGAGCTGCCTAAGGGACACTGAGCACCCCTCCTGCTATCCCTGTAATCCTATCTGCTGGGTCCCTTCTTAGCACCAGGACAGCAAATTCATATGGTGTTGGCTTTCTCTCCTCTGCACTGCCCTCTCGAATGGGGCCGCCAGAGGGCAGTCTGGTCACTGCCTGGCACTCAGTGGGTGCTCTAGCAGTCCCTCCTACAGAACGAGAATAATTATATTAAAAGGTGACACATGGGACTCAGTGTGTGCCAGGCACTGGTCTAAGGGGCTTGGATGGTAACATTTTACTTCCTTTAACCCTCACCAGGACTTATGTCGTGGGTACAGTTATCAACCCCATTCTACAGATGAGGAAACGGAGGCACAGTCCCACAGAAGGAGAGGAGAGGCTATAGGGATGCCAGTTTTAGATAAGATACAAGATGTCCAGTCACATTTGAATTTCTGATAAGCAAGGAGCAGTGTTTTGTAGTGAATATATCCCAAACAATATCTGAGACTTAACACTAAAAACTAAAAACTGCCCATTGCTTATTGTTAACCCTAAGTGCGCCCAGGAGCAGGAGGCCGCTCACCGAGTAGCTGCAGTTCTCCTTCACCACCACGCGGCTGGCGAAGGTCTCGTTGTGCGCCTCGATGAGGAGGGTCCTCTCCCTCCAATTCAAGATGTTCCGCTGAACAAAGACCACGTGCTCCACCCCCGCAATCTGCAGGACCCAGTGAGGAAGAGGCAGGAGTCCCGAGTGGCCCCCATCATGCGGCAGGGATGCCCTCCCCAGGTCCCTCCGCCGCAGCCCACCCATCTGGGGCCCCAGCCCCTCCCCAGTTGATCCCGGATCCCTCCTCCAGGACCTGGAACCTCCCCACAATCCACTCTGGGTCTCACCTACAGGATTTGGACCCCTCCCCAGTCCACCCCCTGCAAGACATGAGTCCCTCCCTAGTCCACCCCAGGTCCCACCTACAGGACCTGGACCCCTCCCCAGCCCACCCCCTCCAGGACCTAGATCCCTCCCAGTCCATCTCAGACCCCTCCTCCAGGACCCGGGCCCCTCCCCGGTCCATCCATGGTCCCACCTATAGGACCTGGACCCTTTCCCCATCCACCACAGGTCCCCCCCCTCCAGGACCTGGACCCTCCACAACCCGGACCCCAGAACCCACCCTGAAGCCCACCCACCCACCTCCACCACCCAGTGATCCTCAGATCCACCCCCCGCCCTGCATCCTAGGATCCCAGCCTGGTCCTGGACCCAGACCCCGACCAGTTTCTTCTGCAGGCTCGGGTCTTCTGGCCCTCATCTCTCCCAGCGGATCCCCCACCCTCAGCCGGACAGCGCCCCATACGCCGCCGCCCACCTTGCGCAGCAGCCGCGGGGCGTCCACGCGCAGCCGGCAGCTCCGCTCCACCACGTGCACTGCACCGTCGGGGCTGCGGGACTCGCCCAGGACCTCGCTGCCCAGGAAGACGGGGATCTGCGGGCAGGTGGGGAAGCGCTTCTCGTAGGCCTGGGGACAGAGCTGGAGTCAGGGCCCTTGCAGGGCTGAGGTCTTCACCCTGAGCTACCCAGGCACCCCCAGCACCACCAGCTTTCTAACACCTTTTCAGAGCAGCCAAACCGAGGGGCCCAAGCAATGATTTGGCAAACAACCCCGCGTCTTCTCTTAAAAGAAAGCCTTTCTCAAAATCTAACACCCCTTCATGAGAAAAAGACTCTCATCACAGATGGGCAGTCCCTCCCCCTACGAAAAACCCCACGCTAACCTCACACTCAAGGGTCAAAGGCCAAATGCTTTCCCCCAAATCAGGAACCAGATGGGTGCCCTCTGGGCTCACTTCTGTTCAACATTGTACTGATGGTTCCTGGACAAGGCAGGCAGGCAAGTAGAAGAAAGGAAAGGCTCCCAGCTGGAAAACCAGCAGAGCTGCGCTTCTGTATGCAGAGGATACGATTTATATATAGAAGATCCCCAATACACCCATGATTAGGCATAAATAAGTTGAGCAAGGTTGTGGGATATAAGATCAGTTTACAAACTCAGGCACAGTCTATATACTAGCAATGAAGTTTTTAAAAACCGATTCTGTTTACAATAAAATCAAAGAGAATAGCTGCTTAGGATGGCATTTAATAAAGGAAATGCAAAACTCACTCTGAACATGGCTGAAAGAAAGTAAAAACGACCTAAATAAATGGAAGCTGTCCTCTGTTCATGGGCTGGAAGGCATAATTTGGCCAAGATGACAGCACTCCCGGAAATGATCCGCAGATACCAGTGAAACCTAGTCACCTTCCAGCTGTCTTGTTTGCCAAAATGGACAAGCTGATCCTAAAATTCATGTGGAAACACAAGGGACCTAGGATAGCTGAAACAATCTTGAGAATAAAAGTGGAAGATTCACACTTCCTTGTTTCAATACTTATTACAGGGACTGGAGTGGCGGCTCAGCAATTATGGTGCTTGCCCAGCATGCACGAGTTCAAACCCCAACACCACGCACACATGAAGTCACAGAGCAACGAAGCCTGCATGAAAAACTAAATAAAATTGATTCCTTCTCTCTCTCTCTCTCTCTCTCTCTCACTGTCCCTCTCTCTTAAAAAAAAAGAAAGAAAAAAAGAAAAGTTAGTTGAGGGTTTAGGAGGAAGATATTGGATATTTTATATCTATGTATATGTAAATATGTATGTTTGTAACTATATAAATAGATCTACACCTATTTCAAATAGAGCACTTGTATCTGGAATATACAAAAAGCTATTAGAACACAATATTTTTTTAAGAGAGAGGGTCAGTGAGAGAGAAAGAGAGAATCAATTTTATTTAGTTTGTCATGTGGCTTTCCTTGCTCTGACACTTTGCTGTGGAGGTGGTACTGGGGTTCGAACTTGCGTCCTCGCGCAAACAGGTTCAAACTCGTGTCCTCGTGCATGCCAGGCAAGTTCCATAACCACCGTGCCACTGCTCCAGCCCCACAGAGCACAATAGTAAAGAGATAAATAAACGGAAGTTCTGCATAGACATTTTCCAAGCAAGATACATCATCGATGGCCAATAAGCAAGTGGAAAGACGTTCCACATCTTAAGTGTTCACAGAAACATCAGAAGTCATCTCAATCAGCAGATTTCAGACCTTTTTGAGACAGGGTTTCCCTAAGTTGCTTAGGGCCTCACTAAGCTGCTGAGGCTAGCTTTGAACTTGTGTTCCTCCTGTCTCAGCCTCCTGAGTCACTGGGATTACAGGTTTATGCCACCACGCCCAGCCCCACATAACAGTCTTGAAATGATAAAATATATAGATTAGCAGAACAGATTACCAATGACTAAACAAAGCCACAGTGAAGTGCCACTTCATACACACTAGGACAGCCACAACAAAGAAGGGCAGATGGTAGCAAGTGCGGGTGAGGATGTGGAGACTCTGGGGCTCCAGCCACCCTGCCCAAGGCAGGTACAATGGCGCAGCCCCATGGGACACAGCCTAGCTGCTCCCCAAACAGTGAACAGTACAGCTGCCATTCAGCCCAGCAAGCCCGCTAAACACATGTTCACATAGAAATTTGTGCATAAATGCTTACAGTAACTGTTTTCAGAAGAGCCAAAAAGCCGAGACAATCCAATGTCCTTTAACTGTGGAGTGGATAAAGAAATTGTGGTCTGGAGCTGGAGCGGCGGCTCAGCAGTTATGACACTTGCCTGGCATGCATGAGGATATGGGTTCAAACCCCAGCACCATGTACTCAATTAAGTGTCAGAGCAACAAAGCCACATGAAAAACTAAATAAAATTGACTCTTTCTGTCACTGTCCCTCTTTCTCTTAAAAAAAAAATAGAAATTGTGGTCTAACCATACAATGGAATAGAATATTACACAACTGTAAAAAGGAATAAAGCACTGACACCAACCGCAGCATAACAGACCTTGAAAATCCGCCTAAGTGAGAGTAACCAGACACAAAGGTCGCATAGCACATGACTCTGTGTACACGGAATGTCCAGACAGGCAAATCCATAGCAGCAAAGTAGATTGTGGCTGCCAGGGACCGGTGGTAGGGAGATACTGAGATGAGGGCTGAGGGTAGGCGGCTTCATGGTGGGTAGCGAGAACGTCCTGAAGCCGTGAATGTGCTGAAAGGCACTGAGCTGCGTGCTCCGCACGGCTGAACCACAGTGTAGGAGTCTCAATAAAGCTTCAGGGTTTGGCTTTGAGTTTTGTGGGGGAGCTCCACCCCCAGCCCAATAAAGCTATGTTTAAAAAACACACGCACGTGCACATAGAGCCACATATGCTGCCCGTATATGCACATGAGCATATAGAATGTTTAGAAAATATAGGTGACTGTAAGTATATAGTTTTATTCTAAGCATTGATAGCATGTATTTACATATTAATCATATGCACAAATATAGAATTTTATATGTGCATGGATAAACATAATTGTTTCTATAGATACATAGGAAGTTTCTCATATTTAGGTAGTTTAAAGAAGGAGCTCATTTTACATATAAATATATTATTTGTTTACGCTATGTATTTGTTTATATATAGAGAGACTGGGGTCGGGGAGGGAAATCACACGAAAACACTAGGGATTAAACCTGGGGCCTCACGCATGCTAAGCACGAACCCTACCAACCAAGCTGGCACCCCAGCCCTATCGTCATATATTATTGGTTTTTTTGGCACTGGGGATTGAACCCAGGAGCACATGACCGTTGAGCCACATCCCCAGCTCTTTTCATTTTTTAGTTTGAGACAGGGTCTCACCAAGTTGCTCAGGGCCTCGCTAAGTTTTCGAGGCTGGCTTTGAACTTGTGATCCTCCAGCCTCAGCCTCCTGAGTCACTGGGATTGCAGACGTGGGCCACCTGCCTGCTTCTCCTATGTGTTGAATGTGTGTGTACATCTAACTGTTCAGCCATGTGCTCCCTGTGAGCTACATTCGTGGGTTACAGCAGACTGGCGCCCCTGTGGGGTGCAGAGCCCAGCCCCACGGCTTGAGCTGTGTGACCTCGCAGGTCACCTAAGTTCTCCTTGCTGCTGCTGGGGGTCGTTGCAGGAACTGAATGATGCGGGTCTGGAGAGCAGGCGTCTGGGCCTGCTTCCTCCTGGCTTGCCCTTGGTCTCAGGCAGGATGTGGCCCCAGCCAGGTGGTGAAGTTGGACTCCATGCCACTGCCCTTTGAGAAGAGGAGGCTGAAGCCCTGATGCCAGCGTCACTGGGCCAAGACGTCTCGCTGGGTCTTGTGTCCCCAGAGCCACCTAGGGCCCACCGCAGACTCTGCTCCTCTGCAAGCGCAGGGGTCCTCTGGGGGCCTGAAGAGCTAGGGGAAGTGGCTGGAAGGGATCCCCACACCCATGAGCCAGAGCTCATGGAGGAAGAGTCTGCCTGGTTCTGGAAGTGCCAGGGCGGCATCTGCACCATCGGCGGCTGACGCTATTCCAGCGGGCTCTGCTCTTAGCCTGAGCAGCCCACGTGCCCCGGAATTAGGATCAGCGCAAGCTCCCAAAATAGTGCGGGCATCTGAGGACAGGCATCTCCACCCCATTCCCTCCCCGCTGCTCCAGGAGGAGAGGCCTCACCCACCCTGCTCAGATGGGGCGCAGGCAGGGGGAGGGGACTGAGGAAGAAATGGCCTGGGGCCCAGGTGCCCTTGGGGCAGTCCTGGGACCACAGGGCAGACCAGCTGGTTTCTCTACCAGGATCAGGAGTGCAGAGCTCCTCCAGATTCCAAAGCCAGTTGCTTCAACTAACACACCCACATTAGCCTAGGAATCCTTGTCCCCTGGAGAGTGCACCAGGGGCTCCCAGGGCCTGAGACAGGGGCTGGGGGCTGGCAGGGGAGGGCCCCTGAGAGCTGTGTCTGCCCTGCACCTCCAAGGCTGCCCTTCTCTGAGAGCAAAGCCTGGCTTGGAGCCAGTCCCCCTCCTCCCAGACAGGTTAGTCCCTTCCTTTCTCTAAGCTGGAGGAAGGGCACTGGGCTCTCCTGCCCTTGTCTTGGAGAAGACACAGCCCGGCTGAGCGTGTACCCAGCAAGAGCCCAGAGGGTACACTGAGCAGGAACCAGGCCTCGAGGGGTGCCCATACAGTGTGCAGGAGCTAAGAGGTTCCCTCTGAGCGCTCAGAGCAGGAGGGAGCTGAGCCACGCAGGCGCCACGTCTCAGGATGGCCAAGGGGAGAGAGCGGTAGTGGAGGAGACAATGTCCACCGAAGTTCTGTCTGACAAAGTCCAGACTTGGGGATGGGCTAGGCAAAGCCAGCCCTGGAGATTGCCAAAACCATCCCTTCTAGAAATTGGCTGTGTTTTAGTAATTATATGTATTATGAATTTACTTAAACTGGAAACTTTCTGATTGTTATAAGAGTTGCATTACTCAAACTACTGTTGCGGATTGTT
>PVKS010000840.1:146483-166601 GCA_004027875.1 Aplodontia rufa | reverse complement strand
CGAGGCTCCCACCCTCTTCTACATTCTTACAATCCCGAAGAAAGACAAGAATGTGCTCATCAGCTATCTCTGAGTTACTTGCCCATCCATGACTCAGTCTCTTCACATGTAATTTGGAGGTAATAATAATTCTCACAGCTTCGTTCTTTTTGTGAGGACTAAGAGAGTCAAGTTACATAGAGCGCTTAGAGTAGTTCCTGGCACACAGAAAGTGCTATACAAGTGCTTGCTGTGGTTTTGCTCTTGTTATGGTTTAGATATGAGGTGTCCCCTAAAAGCTCATGTGTGAGACAATGCAAGAAAGTTTAGAGGTGAAATGATTGGGTTATGACAGCCTTAACTGAATGGGTGCATTAATCCCCTGAAAGAGTAACTGTAGGCAGGTGGGGTGTGTTGGAGGAGCTGGGTCACTAGGGGTATGCTGTTGATGTTTATATTTTGTCCTTACTCAGTGAAGTGTCTCTCTGGTTCCTGGTGGCCATGTCCTGAGCTGCTTTCCTCTGTCATCCCCTTCTGCCATGATGTTCTGCCCCACCTCAGGCACAGAGCAATGGAGCCAACTGAATATGGACTGAGGGCTTTGAAAATGTGAGCCCCAAAATAAACTTCCTCCACTAACTGTGCTTTTCAGGCCTTTTGGTTGCAGCAATAGAAAAGCTAACTAAAACAGCTAATTCATATATGGTTAAATTGGTACAAGATAGACTACATTGAAAACTTCTTGAAGAATAACACAGGGTCTTACTTATGTGCTCCCCATATGGCCTCCCACATTATAGGACTGCAAGTAAACTTATTTACTTGAATTGTTAAAATTACATTAGTAAAGATTTACTTTCTACTTCTTCTACATTTTATACTGCTAAATTTTACTTTCATAGGCTCAAATATAATATTGAAATTAGAATTGCATATAAAACCAACAGTTCTTGAAATTTAAGCCCTAGAAGTATTTTACATTTATTATGAAATCAAGAAGATGTGTCATTTTTTTTCCTAAGAAATTAATTCTGGATTTGGAGGAGAAGCTATCATAGTGTGGATTCTGGACCACTGATGGCCCACAAGTGCCCTCTGACTGGTCTGTGGGCTCATCTCTTGTAGTTTGCAGGTTTATAATAAGATACCATCTGTGCTTTTGTTGGTGCCATGATTTCATAATCTATTTATGATGGTCAATAAAATCCAAATATTACTTCAAGAGTACACCATTCGGGCTATAAATTCTAAAATTTATTTTATCCTTATGTTGACCAAAAGTGGGCAGATGAGGGTGTTCCCTAAATTTTATGTAGAGCAACTGACCTGAGATTGATTATGATAGCCATTCTATCAGATAGTCTCTGAACAAGGAACAAGGAAAACTTTAAAGATTTTCTTACTTAATCCATCTAATCACAAGCCAAAGCTTTTCTGTTGATCAGCTGCATATAATTGTGTTGTTCTCTTTGAAACAAAGATAAAACTAGACATCAGTCATTAATGTAAAAAAAAAACCAAAAAGCTCAGAAACCAAAACTTGAGTTCTCTGAAGCTACTGACATATTACCAAGACCTAAACTGTGTTTTCAGTTCAATAAAGCCTGCCCAAATAACTCCAACTAATACAACATTGTGCCCAGTGTTATTTATTTTCCCCATTTTAATGTAAACCCCACTTACTCTAGAAACCAACTTGACAATGCCTAACTTCTCCATTAGGAATATTTTTATGAAACCCATAGTTATGAATTCATTTGCTATTCACTATAATAGCACATATCATAATGAATTCATTTACTATTCATGTGGATAATGCAAACACCATTTAGTAACTGGTTAATGAACTGAGTGGAGCTCTTTATCTTTCCTAGGTTTTATTAGAAACTTGCTCATTTATTTCAGTCATCAAATTCTTCTTAGTTTTGCTTAACACATACTAATTTTTTTTTGTTGCTGCTGTTGTTCTCCAAAGTATAAGTGTAGACCTGGAGTAATGGACAGGCTTTTCTGGAAAATAGAAACCCAGTGACAAAGAGCCGGGAACAATGGTGATAGAGCAACTAAGTATAATGTCCAAGTTCATTTCCAGTGAGAATTGATTATATCATCCTGACCGCTGAAAATCACCTAAGCACAAAACTGTTTATGTCCCAGGCCCTGAGGTAAGCTAATAATACTATTTTGTGCACATTTTATAGATTAAGAAGCAAAATAATAACTGAAGTGCAGAAAGGCTAAGTAATTTGTTTGTGTTGATGTAGTAATTAAGTGAAAAAGCTAGAGCTCAAAGCCAAGTAGCTGTATTCCAGAGCCTTCTTGTTGTGCTGCTAAACCACCTGCCAGTGCCTTAGCTCTCTTTATAAAATAATACTATATGTGTACCATACCTAACAAACTTTTGTTGTAAATGATCAAAATTGCCTTGAAACAGTTGGCTAAATTAAAATGCCAGTTTCAACAACCTAAAATAAATTATTAGAATAAGAATTAATATGTGTCAGCTATACTTTAGGTAATTTGAGTTGCAATAACTAATAGCTTTTACATAGGGTGAAAACTAAATAATGCAGAAAGATTTTTGTGTGAGACCCATATCAACAAGATAAAATATGGCATATTCTAAAGGGAAAACAAGCAAAATAAAAGAGAAATCTACATAAGAGAAAGTAGAGTTTTCCCCAGCAAAGTTAAGACTGAATGGAAGCTAAGTCTGTTTGGGAATAAAGGTCATTGAAGTAGGCTTCTTTTTACCAAAAAAAAAAAAAAAAATTGAGTAATATCTACAAGCCAAACAAAACCCATGTGCAAAACTTGGAGGATGAGCAGCCCCCCTCCCCTTCCCTTTTATCTATGTGCACAAATTGTTAATCAATGATTTCACGCAAGAGATAAACAAAGCTGAAGAAGGTTTGTGACTGAAACTGAGCTTTTTCTTTGTTCTCTTTCATCCTGTGTTTTTCTTTTTTTTTTTTTTTTTTTTTTTTTTTTTTTTTTTTTTTTTTTTTTTTGCTTTAAAGATTCTTTTTTAAGGGCTGGAGGCAGCTCAGTGGTTGGAGTGCTTGCCTGGCATGTGCGAGGACCTGGTTCAAATCCCAGCACCATATATACAACTAACGGTCAGAAAAACAAAAAACAGATAAATATATTTTTTCTTAATAGCTGCTTTAGGTTCACAGCAACATTGATGAGCCATATTCCCCACCAGAGTGGTACGTTTGATGCAGTGGATGAACCTACAATTGACACATGATAAACACACGAAGTCCATGGTTTACATTCGGACTCGCTTTCAGTGGTATACATTCTATGCGTTTGAATAATGTATTATATGTTTCCTTCATTATAGTGTTGTATGAGTATTTTTGTTCTTATTGCCTTAAAAATTCTTGTTCTCTGCCTAGCCATTTCTACTCCATGCCTGGAAATCACTGATACACTCTCTCCATGGTTTTGTCTACTCTAGAATGTCATATAGTTAGAATCATATAGTATACAGCCTTGTGAGATTGGCTTCTTTCACTTAGTGATATGTGCTTCAGATTTCTCTGTCATTTCATGATTTGATAGCTTACTTCTTTTTAATGCTGAATAATAGTCCAATGTCTAAATGTGCCAAGGTTTATTTATCCATGCACTTACGGAAGGACAGGTTGTGTTTCCAACTCTTGGCAATTATGAATAAAACTATGTACATTTGATGTCTACATATGTTTTCCACTCTGTTGGATAAATATCAAGGAATGCTTTGTTGGATTAAATGGTAGGTTTAATTTTATTGAGGGAAAAAAAACCCCACCCAACTCCCAGCATATCAGGAGGCTGAGGCAAGAGGATCATAATTTCAAGGCCAGCCTCAGTAACTTAGCAAGACACTGTCTTAAAAACAAGCAAACAAACAAAAACAAAAAACATAAACAAGGCTGGAGATGTGACTGAGTGGTTAAGCCACCCTGAGTTCAATCCCTGTGAGGAAAATAAACAAAAAATAAAATCAAAATAAACAAACAAACAAAAAACCCATAGAAACTCTCTTCCAAATGGCTCTATTATCTTACATCCCTACTAGTGAGGAATGAGAGCACCTGCTGTACTAGTTTGTCAGCATTGGATGTTCTCAGTGGATTTTGGACATTCTACTAACTATATGTCGTATCTTACTGTTGTCTAAATTTGCATTTTCCTAATGACATACAAGGTAGAGCATCTTTACATATATTTATTTGCCATCTGTATGTCACGGTTAGGTGTCTGTTGTTTTTTGTCAATTGGGCTGTTCATCTGTCATTCTTGACTTTTAAGAATTCTTCATATATTTGTGTGATAATACTTTATCAAATGGGTCTTTTGCAAATGTCTTCCAGTGTGTGGCTTGTTCTCTCATTTTCTTGACATTGTCATTCACAGGGCAGAAGTTCTGAATTTTAATATAGTCCTGCTTGTTAAGTATATTTTTCATGTATTTTTCCTTTGGTATTTATCTAAAAATCCATTATAAACCCCAAAATTTCTAGTTTTTCTAGGGCTTTCGAAAATCTATTTAGTTATTTTTTGTGAAGGGTGTGAAGTTTGTGCACTTACTTGTTTTTGTTTTGTTTTTTGGGTATGGGTATCTTTTTGCTCCAGCACTATTTGTTGAAAAGATTATACTTATTTATTGTGTTATCTTTATTCCTCAACTAAAGATTACTTGAATATGAGGCTTAGTTCCGCTCTGTCCATTCTATTTCACTATCTCTCTATCTTTTCACCAATGCCACATTGTCTTGATTACTGTTGCTTTGAAGTAAGCCTTGAAATTGATATTGCTCCTCTTTCAAATTTGCTCCTCTCCTTCAGGGTTCTGTTGGATAATGAGGTCTTTTGCCTTTCCATAAAAAACTTTGGTCATTTCGTTAGGTCTACAAAATAACATGCTGGGATTTTTATTGGGAATGCACTGGATGTACACACCAAACGAAAAATAACTACCATCTTGAAAATATTTAGTCATCCTGTCCATGAATATGGGATAACTCTTCATTTGTTTACAGCTTTCATTTTTTAGAAGAGTTTTGCAATTTTACTCACATGTGTTGAGCATGTGAGATTTACATTAGTGTTTATTTTGTTTTAATGCCAATGAAACCCCCAAGAAAACCAAAAGTAAATATTTAATTTTAGTATAGTCCTGCTTGTTAATTATATCTTTCATGTCTCAAAGTTTCAAATTCTACTTCTTCATTGCTTGTGTATACCAAGTTGATGATTTCATAAACTGACTTTTTGTCCTAAAACCTCATTAGTTCCAGGGTGTGGGCCTATATTTTTTTCTTCTCATTTTTTCACATTTTCTACATATTATTATCATTTCATCTGCAAGAAAGGTTTTAATTCTTCTCAATCTATATACACAGCTAAGTGAAGGAAAAACAAGCAAAAACAGATAAAAATAAAAAATTATTTCTCTTTTAAAAACAGGGGACCTCTTTACCCTATTCCTGGTGTTGGTGGGAACCTTTCTAGCCTCTCATCATTAAGGATAATGTCAGCTGTGAATTTTTCACAAAAAGATATTCTTTATAAGGTTGATAAAGTTCCCCTGTATTAGTTTACTGACAGTTTTTGTTTAATCACAAATAGTTATTGGACTTCATAAAATACTCTTTCTACATCTATTGATATGTTCGCATAATTTTTTTAGCCCATTGATATAATGGATTACAATAATTGATTTTTTATATATTGTGATAATTTTGCATACTTGGAATAAACACCACTTGGTTGTGATATATAATTATTTTTATACAATGTTGGATTTGATTTGCCAATATTTTGTTGAGGATTTGTGCATTTATGTTCATGATCAATATCAATCTGTAGTTTTTACTTTTTGTGATATCTTTGGTTTTGGTATTCAGGTAATGTGGGCCTCATAGAATGACTTAGAAAATATTACCTTTCCTCTGAAAAAGACTGTAGCAAATTGCTATGATTTCTTCCTTAATTAGTACAACTCACCAGTAAATCCAGCTTCCTTTTACTCTCTGCTTTGAAGTTTATTGATTAGTGACTTTATTTCTTCCATAGATATAAAACTATTATTATTGTCTATTTCTTCACACTTATTCACACTTGAATTTTGGCTAATTGTGCCTTTCAAGGAATTGGTTCATTTCATCTAGGTTATAAAATTTTTTTAGCATAAAGTAACTCATAGTATTACTTTTTCATCTTTTTTTTTAAGAGAAGGACAGTGAGACACAGAGAGAAGGAGAGTGAGAGAGAGAATCAATTTTTATTGAGTTTTTCACATGGCTTTTGTCACTCAGACACTTAGTTGTGTACCTGGGTGCTGGGGTTTGAACCCGTGTCCTTGCGCATGCCGGGCAAGCGCCGTAACTGCTGAGCCATCACTCCAGCCCCTTTTTCATCTTTTTGATGTTCATAAGATCTATAATGATGCCTGTTCTTTCATATCTGATATTAGAAATTTGTGTACTTTTATTTTTCTTAGTTAGCTTGGCTAGAATCTTATCAATTTTATTGCTTTTTTTCAAAATATTAATGTTTAGTTTTATTGGGGTTTTTCTCTATTGAATTGTTTTGGCTTCATTTATTTCTGTTCTAATTCTTTTTATTTCTCTTCTTTTGCTTACTTTGGATTTGATTTGCTATTTTCTTCTAGTTTCCTAACATAGAAGTTTAGATTATTAATTTTAGATAGTTCTTCTTTTCCAATATTTGAACTCATGACTATAAATTTCCCTCTAAACACTTTGAATGTCACAAATTTTGGAATTTGTACTATAGTTTTCAGCACCGAGCCACCAGTGGCTCTCAAGCTACTATTCAGGCGCCTGCATCATCCACTCTCCCTCGGGGTCACCTCACCCAAGCCCATGTCCTGCCAGCCATTGCTCCCTTGTTTACCTATCTGTGTCCAGCCTTGAGTAAGAGAGTTGCCCTATGCACTCGCCTTGGTATGGATCTAAGAAAAGCTGTTCGCTCTAAGTTGTTTCAGCTTTTTACTAGGTATTAGGACAGAATGGAAATGTCTAAACTTTTTATATGCAAAACTGGAAACTGGAAAACAAAAACTGGGCTTTTTAAAGCCCAGGACTAGGGATAATACAGATAGTAAAACCATAAAGACCGCTTTGATGACTGTAATTGAAGCTTGAATTTGACTCTAGGCTCTCTAAATGCCAAAGTGAAATAGTAACACGGATTTCATACAGAAGCCACATGGAACAATGTAGCAGACAAGGTCCTTTGTACTATCCCTAACTAATTAAAACAATGGTGGACTTCATAAACTTATTTCCACATGGCCTTACGTTAATGAAAGGGCTGAGGATCACAAACACCAAAGCATCTTTCAATTAAAGAGTCACCCTGACATGGTGTCAAAGTATCTGGTTTACTTCTTTAATTTTAGAGATAAGAACAGAGAAATACGAAGAGTTTAATGTGCTTATTTTCCTCCCTGATCCATAAACTATGCATATTTAAATGTGTTATTCCTCCCAAAAGTATATTTATAAGTTGATTATTTTCCTCCATTCTTTCTCTTTTTCTTAAATTTAAGACATAACTACTTATCAGAACTCCAGATCAGCATGAACAAGACAGTTTCTCTATACTGAGTTGATCTAATTGGAGCCAAAAGAAAAGAAGCAATGAGGTGCTGTTACAGATCAATTTAAGGCTTCCCTCAGGCTTTTTAAATAGTTAAAAATCCTTAAGGATTTCCAATATAGTTCCTCATTTTAAACTTGCTGGATTAGATCACAATTAAAGGTCTGTATCTATATCTGTCTATTTTCACACACAAACACACACATACACAATCATGATTATGTCAAGAGAAGACTGGACGATAAAAGGACAGAAAAGAAAAAGGAGAAGAGGTGAAGTGAGAGGAAAGGAGAAAAGAGGTAAAAGAGATTCAAATGAAAGAAAACAATAAGGAAAGAAAATCGGAACGATTATAAGCAGCCTTCATGGAGCCATGACTACATATACCACGCGGCTCTAGATTAAATGCCTTACAGGTGTAATTCTATTTGTTTTTCATACTTTCAGCAATTGGAAGATAAAGAAACGAAGGCAGAGAAAGGATAGCAATCTGCCCAAGTTCATGAAGCAGGTGTAGAGCCAGGATTTCCATTCCTGTTCTCAGGCCAAGGTGCTTTGAAATACAACACTACTTTTTCCCATGAAATAAATGAGAGAGAACTTCAAAAGATTAAAAAGAAGAGATTTATTTAAAAAAAAAAAAAAGCTTACAAGAAGGGCAGGGGAGTCAGAGGTGTGCAGGGGCACTGAGAGAAAATCTCTGGCTCCAGTTATTTTATTGTGTCTACCTTGTGTAAAGCATCGAAGTTTTTATTACTGTTGGATAATGGATGGCAGATCACACAGGAATGGACACATGATGAAGTAGATGTATAAAAATAAATATGGTAAGAGGTTTCTGAAACCTGTCTTGCTGCTTGGCTCAGTGCACTTTAGATTGGTCTCCCATTTTTGGCAACAATCATGTCCTAGCTCCATTTCTAAAAGTCACCTCTTCAGTCCTAAAGATGTCCTGGCTTTAAATAAAAGATATGAAAGTATTTCCTTATTTTATGTGAAATACTACTGAAAATTTATAAAATGCAAGCAAGACATGAAATTCCGTTCTTAAGGTAAACCTATAATGGAGATATATAGGATTTATGGTGGCTGAAGGGAGCAAAAAATCTCTGTCTCAGCTTAGGTGAAATAATTCTCTGGCTTGTTTTGTTCTCCGCAAAAGCCAGAGTTTCAATAGGTTTATTATAGCACCAGTGCTGAAAAGAGCTGTCAGAGATTGCCAAAAATAGAAATAATCCTTAAATAAAATAAAAACATAACCACTGTGCAACTTTTGCTTTTGAACATCTAAAAGACGGCGAACAGCATTGATGTTTGGCTAGAAAGTTACTATAAAAAATGTACAATCAAAGACAAGCTGACAGGACTGGAAATGTTCCACCATGGTGAGCAGACGTAGCAATGAAGGCTGGCTGGTGGCAAAGCCTTTCTAGCAGGATTGGCAGGCTTCTTGGAAACCCATTCTCAGCCTTACAGAAAATGCTTTGGCCCCAGACACTTCCATCTCCTGCAGAGAGAGCCAGTGCACATGTCAGGTCAAGCCTTGGTCAAAGAGCCAATTTACTGCCCACCTTCCACCTTCATAGATCAAGGCCATCCAGACGTTGAGAAGGCTGTAGAAATGATGACCACACACAGCATCGCCCTACTTCACGGAGACATTGCTCCAGCAAAAACAGGTGAGAATGTTTGCTCTCCTCTGTAAGTATCCTGGCTGGGGACTAATGAGCTGTTCTGTCATTGTGGATTGAATTTTGAATTCTCCCTTGCTTCTATCAAATTTAAAGGGTAAGGCCGGATTTAAACAATGCCATTATACTTGGAGACAGGGTCTTCAAAGAGATTATTATGTTAAAATGAGGTCTTTAAGATAAGCACGAATCCAACGTGACTGGTGTCCTTGAAAGAAGAGAAAATGTGGACACACAGGAAGACCCCAGGGGTATACACAGAGAAGAGAGCATTGAGATCATAGTGAGAATATGGCCATCTTCAAATCAAGGAAAGGCTGTCGGCAGAAACCATCCTGCTGATATCTCAAATATGGACCTCCAAGCTCCAGAAATGTGAGAAGCTCATTTTGTTATTTAAGGAAGCCAGTGTATGGTATTTTGCTATGGAAGCCCTAGATTTCCATTTTCTCTGGGATAGGATAGAGGGGATACTCTCTGTCCCCTCCCACTCTCTCTCTCTCTCTCTCTCT
The DNA here is from genome assembly GCA_004027875.1 of Aplodontia rufa. NCBI lineage: Eukaryota > Metazoa > Chordata > Mammalia > Rodentia > Aplodontiidae > Aplodontia > Aplodontia rufa. Next base: position 156,799 of record PVKS010000840.1, on the reverse strand, counting down.
CTCTCTGCCCCAGCAGATTTGCAGATGGTGCACAAACAGCTGGTAGTCTGGCTTCTACTTCTCGCTTCTCTCCTCACCTCACCCAACCTTTGCCTTCTCCTCTTCTCCCTCCACTAATAGTAGATTTGCTGTTTTGAAAACACAACCAACTTTATTCTTCCATTCTCTTCTATCTACATTATTTGTTCTTTTGTACAAAGAGAGATAGATTGTAACTTTTCAAAAAAAAAAAAAATTCCACAACTGATGAGAAACCTTCAGCCTGGATGCCTGCTTTGAACTTAACTACAGCTCATCCACTGCAGGAGGTAAAGAAAGCAATGATATGAGGCTCTTCATTTTCTCTATTATAAGGACAGTCTCCACCTCATGTCATGTTCTTGACACAATAAAAATTAGTACTGTCACACTAAAAATATTTCTGCAGTTATATTTTCTCTAAGCTTTATTCTTTGTCCTATACCCATGGAATTTGATAGAAACCTGTTTTTCTTGGAGTTGGTCCTTTATTTCTTCAGACATTTGCATAGGATATCGAGAGTTATCCATAGGTTCAAACCGGTTACAGAAGTTGGTATACGAGTCATTGCTTCTAGATCCTGTCTCCACATTCTAAAGAATATGAGGAAGAAGAATAAAACTCTATGTCAAGGCTGTAAAGAAGAGAACAAGGATGAAATAACGACGAGTATTCCTTTTTAAGATGGTAGCAGTAGGAGGATGTTAATCAGAGATCTATAACCTACAGCCATAGAGGGTGGGGTAGGGCAGGGATTGTATATAAAAATTATATGTGTGGAGATATATATCAGGTGGGGAGAGAGCCTATTGCTTTGATCAGATATTCAAAGAGGTTTCTGGTTCCCAAAGTCTCATAAGATACAATGACACCATGGAAAAGGCTTGCACTAGTAGACAAAAATCATTACCCTACCACCAGTCAGTAAGGTAGCCTTGTGCAGGGTGCTACAGCATTCTGGGATCCAGTTTCCTGATCAAAAGCAACAGTATTTAAGACTTTGTCACTGTCTATCTTGAATATTCTATTACTGTTCTCTGGCCAGAGTTACCTACAACCAGGCAATGTGGATGTCATTGCAGAAGGTGCCAAAGGAAGGACCCCAACTAGGATGTGGTGTGTTACACAGTGGGGCAAATATTTCTGCCCAGAAGTCATGAGGGGATATTGATGTTTTCTTTTTAAAATTGAACCCTAAATAATAAGAAACATTATTAAGCATTTGTCTATGGAAGGAATGGAAGGCACTGTGATAATAACTTTTCATTTACTCATTTAAACAGAACAACAATTTACTGAATTAAGTTCTATTATTATTCCCATTCTGAAGATGGAATATTTGAGATTTAAGAGATTAAGTTGTCCAAGATTGCATTATCAGTAAGAAGGAAGCTTTTTTAACTTAAACTCTGTATCCCAGACTTTTAACCAACTATATAATATTGCCTCCCAATCAAATAAGTTATGACTCATAATTCTCTGAGTATAATTATAATTATATATACATATATTTGTATGTATATACATACACACACATATATATATGTGTGTATATATATATATATATATATATATATATATATATAAATACACAGACTTTCTCAGAAACAGTGATTCTAATGTCCTATTTCCTTTTCCCCTATACAGAAGCAATGGCTATAACTTAGGTACAGTGTCAGTCTATTTCATTTCTTGTACATTTTGCACTCTCCTTGGCATTTGTCCCACCCTGTCTCATCCTTTTCTTCTCTCCTTTCCCCACATATACCACCATATCCTTTCAAACTACTGAGACAGCCTGCTATCACCATAAACTAGAGATTATGATATTCAATTTTAAATTGGCCTTTGAGCTCTCTGTGCAAATGCACATTTATTTCCAGGTGCAGGAAACATTACTAAAATTGGTCTTAGTATTTGCATCATCATGTTCTCAGGGCTCATGATAGAAAACTGAGAATTTTAGTATCAAATAAAAATCTAAATATCAAACATTATTTTAAAAAGTATTAAAGCTAATACTTTTGATACTCATTTTTCCAAATGATTGAGTTCAGAACTGCATGTACCCGTCCACAGCACAGGTTTTTCTCACTTTCACTGAAATTGATCAAAGAGAAAATCTTCAATTTGACTCCCATATATTTTCAAATTTAGAAAGTCCCAAATGTAAATTTCTTTTTCTTACTTCATAAGAAAGAACGAGATGGAAATTCATCCTTCCCATCTTGATTCACATTCAGTGCCGAATACATGACTTCTATAAGATGCAAGCTTTTTCACTGACACAAATCCTTACTGCATGCTTGTCCAGAACTGTCTTTGACTCAGAACAGTGGCAGAAACGTAAGTAGCTAGACTAGTACAACTTCCCTGTCTTCAGCTTCACATTCTTCTGGAAGCTGGCCCAGACTCACAGCTCGGAATTGTGTGGCTCACAGAGCTATGCACACTGATTCTTTCCTGCTTTTTCCTTAAAAAGCTGTCAGTATCAAAAGACCTTTGACAAGCCAGCCACTGCACCGTGTGTGTGCACTTCCCTCTCAGCTTAAAGCTTTCCAAATCACAGTCCTGGATTCTTCCAGAAGTCATTGAGCAGAAGGTCACAGCTTTCTACTAAGACAGGGGCTTCTTATTTCCAGTGGTTTCTCATTACAAGTTCATCTCACTTTAAATAGACTCATCTAAAAAATCCAAATTACAGGTGATATTTACTTCACAATAACGTTCCTTTGGCTGAAAAATTTATAAGGTGCTCCCATATAATCACCTATTTATTAAATTAACAAAATTTGATTTCAAACCATTTTCCCAATGTATTCATTTAACTGCATAAATCAAGAAAAAAATTTCAAGCCCTTTGCCCAATATTTATCTCTATAGCTCAATGCTGACTTGAAGTAAATGATTTTAGTTGAGTTTTCTCTTGTAGCAAACTGCAAAGCATTGTCTATTCATAACCCTGCCCTTCTCCTGGGAATTTCTCCCTTCCTGTTTCATCCATGTATTTCTATGAAATGGACATGTTGTCACAGGATTCCACTTCTCTCTACCAAGCCATGTTTGATTTATTCTAGGGGTGGGAAATTAACCCAAGTTAGGTCAATAAGATATATTGCCTTGAATTCTTGAACTTGACAATAAGAAATGACAAAACTGTCTCCCTCTTGTGATTAGATGTAAAATACAAAACTTGTAAGCTGTGGTTATAAATGTTTTCTGCCATCTCGAGAAGTGAGTTAGTAGTAAAGGAAAAAGAATACAAAGAAAAGCAGATGAGAACCAGGCAGACCGATCAGCACTGGCTTCCCTGTCTGAATTGTCCTTGAGTCCCTATGGCCTCCTTGTCCTTCCCACAGCTTCAATGTTCAGTAGTTTCATGAGCTAATAAATTTCTTCTATTCAACAGTTAGATTACTGATACATGTGACCAAAATTCCTAAGTAATATCATTTTATTAAATATTCTTTAAAATTATATTTTGATTTTAAAATAAAACACAATATGAAATTAAACTGTTCTGGAAGGCACATATAGTCCTTTCAAGAATCCAGAATCAGGTTTTTAATACTGATGTAAATCAACACAAGCACTTTAGGGGGGAATGATCCTAAGACCAGAGAGGTGTTGTTGCAGGGTTGGCAGCAAGTGGTAAATGCTAAGGGGAAGCAGGTTCTCTCTTCTAAGAAGGAGGGTTCTCCTGGTGAGAAAGCACCAGCTTGCACTTTGGGAGTCTGTAGTATTTGCTAAGTATACTGAATATGTGGGCAGGTCCCAGGTTGAGATGAGACGGTGGAGAAATACTTCCTGTTTTTCTGTGGAGTCTGTCAAATGTGCTTTATGTGGACTTTGAGATCCAACTAAGTAAAAGAAAACTGAGATTGATTCTTAGAAGGGAGGTACAGCCAGACAAGGAAGTTTGGATTTGTCAGATTTAAGGTTTGAAATCTTACATTCTTGAAGCCTCCCAGCCAGAGATTAGGGTTGTTAATCGATATCACAATGAAATCATTAGATTTCATCTGCTACCAGCAGATGTCAAGGACAATATGTAGAATAACAAAAGAGCTCTTAACAGAATAATATGCTATCATTTCATCTCATACAAATAAAGTTCCATCAATTCTAGTTGAGCCTATGAAAGTTCCTGCCTCAACCATTTCTGAGATCTGTAAGCATACATTTATTTTTTATTATTGTCCTAACTTGTTTAAAAGAATATGGGGGACAATTCATTGACACACAAATGAATTGGGAGTTCATGAAGTTAGCCAAAAATTCACTGAGAATGAGTGTGTTCTAATTTTTTAAATAAAACATCCTATAAATATGAAACTAAATAATATCAGACAAAAACTCATTAAAATCAATATTAAATTAATGTGAATCACAAGTGACTTTAGAAAAATGCCAAGTGTATTCTTAAGAAAAATCTATTGTTCATTTGAATATATTTTAAATTTATATAATTCAGAAAAATAATAAAAATGCTAGAAATAAAGTGATTTTTCAATGCTAACATTGCTTAAAAATCACCACTGTCCATCAATAGTCCATCCAATAATGCCTTGCAAAATTTAGCCTGGCCTCTTTCCTTACATGTAATTATCACCAGGAAGGATATATACCTGTGTCAGTTAGCGGTTTTAAATTACCTCTATGTTATAATTTATGTTAATAGCATAATAGCATAACAATGATGGATAATGTGTACCAACATTTACAAATCAGTTGCAATGCATCTCAATTACAATTCTCTTCCTAACTCTGATCAGCAGCAAAATCAAATTAGCAGTGCAACCCATTAGTTACTGAATTATCCTAACATGTAGAATCTTAACTTGGATACTTTTTCATTTGCAGAGCTGCTCTAGGATTCCACATGTAGCCAAACAGGAGAATCAACCAAATCATGCATATGTGATACTAATGATTTTTGTGGAGAGCAACAGTGAAACTAATCCGGAAGTAACAATTACTTCTGATGGAGATTAGAACCAAGGAAAAGAGAATGTTGGATTGTGTGATATGGAATGGTTTAAACCAATGGTAGAGTAGAGGAAACAGAAGGGGAGAGGAGAGGAAGGATGGGAGGGAAAAGGAGAAGATTTAAAAAAAAAAAGTATGTTTTGCACCTTAAGATACTAAATATTTGTCACACAACCAATGCAAACTGGAAAAGTTTAAAAAACATTCAAAGGGAGATCAGTAGAGGAAAGGGATCAGAGTGTGGGAGGAGGTGAGGGAGGAGAGACGTGCAGGAGAGGAATATTGGCCAAATTATATTGTTATATTGCTTGCATGTATGAATATGTAACAACAAATCCCATCATTATGAACAACTATAAAGCACCAATAAAAAGTGGGAATAAAAGTGAACTAATGGTTCATCTTCCCCCTGTATTCTGGCCACAGATCAAGGTAAGGTCCATGGATGGAGCTTCAACTGGTCCTCATTTAATTAGTTCCCTGAAGATCTCAGTGACTCAGTATTACCACACTGCTTGCAACAGCTCAGCACTCCAAGGAACCTCCAGCTCATTCAATCATAGTGAGGCAGGCCTAGGCCTTAAAGATGCAAATCAAAATATTCTGCTCCAAGGCATCCCTTGAAATGTCCAGTAGGTGATCACATGCACCATGCGATGCATTTAAATAAAACATCTTATAACTATGTATGAAGATTAAAAATGTGATATTCATGATAGGAGAGCACAGCAGTGGTCCTCATTCTAGGTACACTGCCAAATGCTTTAGCTGTAGAAGACACTGCATTGTTTTGAGGGTAGAACCCTATCTTTTAAAAAATTTTCTATTGGTGGACAATTATTTTATATAATAGTGGGATTCGTTGTGATGTATTTTTATGTGCACATAATATAATTTGAAACCTTCACTTTTCAAGGGAAATTTTAAAACTATATATAATATAAATTCTGGAAATGTCTCTTCCATCATCATCATAGCCAATATTAAGGGAATTTATGTGCTCAAATCCCTTACAATTTGCAATTTCCTCTTGTGCTCCCAATATGTTACACATTCAGAATATTTTTTGTTGCAAAGGAGAAACCATGTGGCTATAATAAATTCAGGATTTTCCTTCAAATTAAGGAAAGCTAGAAGCTTGTTACTAATGGGCAAAACAATCTGAAAAACCAGGAAGTTTATACATCATAAATCAGAGGTTCTTTGTTTCTCATCTGGATTCTCTTGCTATTGAAGAATTCCTTTACCACATATAAGCTGTCTCTTAAATAAGTCTATGGGCAAAGAGGTTAAAAAGTACCATGCCTCAAGCAGGAAGGCCTGGGTCTGTTTTCCTTCCACAACTTACTGTGTGGCCTTAGAAAAATCACTTAGTTTTGCTGTGTTCTAATGTCTTCATCTGAAAATTCACATAATAATAATGCTACTTTTTAAGACTGCTGTGATGATTGAATGTATTAACTTCTGTGAAGCCCTTAGAATATGCCTTGACATAGTGCTCAGTTAACACTAATTCATCTGTTGTTCCATAAAGGAAATGTACAGTATACAAAGGACAAAAAGAACAACAGATATTCCAAAACATTGCTGCATTGTAAATAGTTACTAGATAGTCCTGGATCAGGAATGGCAGAAACCTCGTATCTATTGATGGAAGAAAGACATCAATCAATCCCTCCTTTCTACTGTACCTAATTCCAGAGTCACTTGGAATCCAAAATGACAACCTCTAAAAGCCTTAGTCAGAGATTTTTCTCCTCCTGAGATAATACAGTGTTTTGAATGAACAGAGCACCTAATCTAAACTGAAAATATCACAAATACATGCCTAAAATTCAAACTCTGTTATTTTCTAAAGAACCCTTAAGTGGGTGAGCTAATCTCATCCTTGGTTAAGGACACAGCAACACCTAAAGTTACTAAAACATGGTGGACACATCACACATGTCGAAGGATGACCGTATATTTTCATTATGTACATAATGTAAAAGATCAGAATGCCTTAGATAGTGGCTGGGAGACTTTGGAGGCCAGAATAGATCCTAAAGCTGGAATCCTGAAACCACACTTTTTAAAGCATGAGGTCTGCTGAGTAAAAGGTAATGTGCTTTTGTACAGACTAGGAAGCCCCGTGAGCCCTGCAAGCTTACTCCATTTATTACTCTAATCAGCAATCCAATGTGCGCAAGATCAGATTCCAAACAGGAATATTCCTTAGAGTGAGTCTGTAAGACTATTTGAGAAGTTGTTATCATGAAAGAAGCAAGGTCTTTGGTTTAGATGCACTTGTGTCTGAACTCTGGTGGTCGCTGATTCTCAAACAAGAAAAAAATTGGCATTTCTATTAATTTTAGACAAAGATTGGTATAATTGCCAAAAATAGGCAGGAGGCAGGGTGTGTTTTCATCAGGCTTCTCTTGGGATGCGATGCGTTGCACAGGTTTGGAGAAAACAAATCGTATTTTTAAAAGCAAGTGCCGAACTCCAAGAGGCAAACCAGGCTGACTCGGAGGCTGGCAGCCTCACCCAGCCCGCGCACCAGCCCGCGCGCCACCCTGCGCACCAGCCCGCGCACCAGCCCGCGCACCAGCCCGCGCACCAGCCCGCGGCTGAGTGACTGAAGCAGCGAGAAGATGAGCACTGAGTTGTTCGGAACCACAGCTACCGCGGTATAATTAGTAATCCGTTCCGAGTCCTATTCCCAGGTGGGAAAAGAAATCAAAGGGACAGAAAAAGAAAAATATTTCAGACTCAGAAACAATGCTTGTCGTTGACAAGGTTCTGCTGTGAGGGAGCTCTCAACAATCTCATCCGCCCGACACTGGCACGCAGCCAGCTGGCATTTCTGTGGGCTACACTGAGAAGCAGCAAATACCATGTGGGCGGTTGTCAACATTAGAAACAAGAAAAATAGAGGGCGAAAATGAGTGGAGAGCTGTAACATCAACTTTCAGAGGCTTCTTATTTCTACCCAGATGGCACAAATATTCCTAGGTACTGGGACCCACACAGTAGACATGTCAGGATAATAATTATGAGCTTTAAAGTTCATAAAATACTTTTACCCACACAGGATGCTACAGCCCAGGAACCTATGTGTAGTGGTCAGGTGTACTGAATTTCTCACAGTAATTGTAGTCTTTTTTTATTTATTCTATCTTTAATTAAGTTAAATTTATGTCAACTGACACATAAAATTATACATATTTAATGGAGTACCTGTGATGTTTTGATGCATGCATATATAGCATAATATTTAAATCATAGTTAACCTATCTATCTCCTCAATTGTTTATTGTTTATGTAAAAAACACTCAAAATTCTTTCATTTGGCTTTTTGAAATGTTTGGTAAATTATCATTCTTTATAGTTGTAGTCACCATACCACCCCAGAACTTTTCACTCCTATCTGATTGTACCTTAGTACCTATTGGTCAGCCTCCTCCCACCTTTCCCACCCCACCCATTTTTTAGTTCGCATATGGATCATGGCGATCTGAACTAGTAGAAAGGAAAGTCCAGTAAAATGGAAACCCTGTGGTGTTCTCCTGAGAGCACTATAACATGCATTCCTGTGATTCAGCATGGGGCACATTCACCATACCTTATATTGGAATAAAATATTCACCAGCTACATACAAATTTCAGACAGGTCATACTCTGTCCCTCTGGCCTCTGAACTACTGAATGAAGTACATCTTTAAACAAACCTGACTTCAAGTCCAGACTTTTCACCCATCAGGGTGCAGTTTAGGATTAATTATGTTTGAGTTATTTTTCTTATTTTTGACAGGAGGCAAATCTAATATCAATATTCATAAAACTGTTATTTATGAATCACTTAATATGTGCCAGACACTTTTCTGATTTCTTTGTACATATTATCAAATTTAATCCAGTGAACAACCCTCTGAAGTAGATGCTCTTATTATTCTCACTACTATTGCTTCCATTTTTCAGATTGAAAAATTGAGGCAAAGGGGCCCCAGATAGAACAGTAATAAATAACACCATCAAAATTTCAACCCAGACACTGACCTCAGGCAATGGGTCCTAACCCCCTGCACACAGCCTCCTCTACCCTGCTTCATATATCTGAAGGCATGAGAAGAAATGGAACTAGTAACCCAGTACCTAGAAATTATTCAATGAATGTTAGATGTGAGTATTATCAGAATTGGCATCATTATTACTATCATTATAAGTAACCTTTCTCCTACACTTTGCTTGGGCTGTAGAAAAGGAGACTGCACTTGTCTCAATAAAATGATAGATTCTGAACAACAAGCAAATCAAAACAAGTCAGGGATAACAATGGACCTGTCGACACCTCAACAGAGTGGGAGTCTGGTATTGTGTCAGCGATGCAGAGATCAGATCGCATGCACCTGCTTTGAAAGGATGGCATCCATCCCCAGTGATGTGAAACACGGCGCTTCCTTCCACTGTCGTGTCTGAACATGCTTAGGGAGGGTGGATTATGAAGTATAGGTAAATGTAGAGAGGACAAGTGGAAAACAGAGAGCGCAAGTTATGTGCCTTAGATGTCTTCTTGTAATAATGCATGAACATGATGTAAGGACAATGAAAACCCAAACACACGAATGTTCAGGCGTGGTTCTCAAGATGCTTATTTGTAGATGACAAAGTGGTAGGAACAGTAGGATGTTATTGGCTTTGATTAGTATTCCATTGGAGGCAAAGGACCGGTAAGGTGTTCTTTTTTAATTCCTTTAAATTCGACCATAAGTCTACAGAAAGATAACAAGTTTCCTCTTTAGTCTACTGACCTAGATGACATTATCCCTTCCCTGAAGCGCATGGGAGTGTGAGCGGGCTGGTCTTATTCCTCTCCTTAAGGGCAACCATACATAAGTTGAAGAATTTCATACTCAGCCCAGAACCCCACCAGGTCATCTCAATCCACTTCCACTTTTCATTTTCCATAGGCTGTGATTAACAAAGAGGAAGAATCAGTTCATTCATCTTCCAGTCCTAGCTATCCACGAAATAGTTGCCAAAAGATTCCTGGCGGGAGGTGCATATTCTTCAAATGCTTAGGCTATCAAGTGCCACCAGTTCCCTGGCACAAAAGTATTATCTATTTGCTGAACCTTCATTTTTATCTGCAGGACAGCTCTCCTCTCTGAATTTTAGTCTCAAATACCTAAAAACATAGTCATTCTCTCCATTTAGATGCCTAATAAGCATATCAAACTTAATATTTCCAAAAAAGTGTTCCTCCCACAGCCTTACTCATCTCATTGAAAGCAAACACCCTTCTCCTCCTCCTCCTCCTCCTCCTCCT